>OAMR01000194.1:1732985-1745652 GCA_900205405.1 Echinochloa crus-galli | reverse complement strand
TGTCAATGTGATATTTGGAAAGACTCTTCACTCCCACATCAATACCTCTTCTCCAGAACAGAGCTAAACCACCACTTGCTCCCTCACTATCCATCGTGACCAGGGGGGTTTGGTGGAAGCGGAAGCTCGGGCAGTAAAACATTTTTAAAGGATTTTTCTCCGGTGATTTAATTAGGTGATTTTCCCAGAGATCAGAAGCACGGGCGTTACAACTGCGCCACAGCTTTTATTAATATTTCCTTTCCTGCTTTTGAAAGAAGTTTCTCCTGCCATCCTTGAATTCTGCTCCATATCTTCTTCTTGATATATTCAAAGGATTTTTTCTTTGATTTCCCAATATAGACAGGTAACCCCAAATACTTTCCACTACTAGCTTCACTTTTGATAAACAGACTTGATCTTATCTGCTCCCTCACTTGCTGGCATGTATTTGGGCTGAACATAATTGATGATCCTGCAAGAAAAATGACATTGTAGCAACTCCTGATCCACCGAGCCTAAGTTTTATCTTTGCTCGAGGACGAGCAAAGAGCCAAGCTTGGGGGAGCTTGTTGGCGGTCGTTACAACCCAAATTCGACCACCAATACGCGGGAATAAATGAGAGACTATGCAACATTCCATGTACTTAGGTTTTATTTCTAATGGAGTTCCACGAGTTTTGGTGAGTGTCGCTTGTGCAGGTACAACATTGCGAAATACGTGCTATAGGGGTCGGAAATGACTGAATCGGCCGAACGACCCGTTCGGCCGGTTACCCCCCATAGCCGTACAGGCCGCGGGAGCCGTCCACGTCAACCAAACGACGACACACGACATGTGGATGACCGCCAACACATCCCGGAGCACCGACACGTCATCCTGGGCTGAATCAACTCAAACCCAAGCACCAGAGGCCAGCCCAAGGGGTCCAGGAGCAAGAGGCGGTGCACGGGGGGCGTTCTGGGCTGAAAGCCCAGTTCGGCCGAACCCACCAGTTCGGCCGAACCGCCCCCAATGCACCAACCGCCTCCAGGAGTGCATTCATGCCGTCCCCTTGATTCGGGCGAAGAAGGTCGGTTCGGCCGAACCGACCTGTTCGGCCGAACCGTCCATCTTGCCGCCTTGGGTCCCAATGGCTCGGATTTGCTTCTGGAGGCGGTTTCTGCAGGGGAGTCGGTTCGGTCGAAGGCCTCTGTTCGGCCGAACAGGCCTCAGGGTCCAGGCCCACTCCTCTGCACCGCCTCTGCCCTTTGGGTCCCTCCTGGGCCGGCCTGGCTGCTTGTACTTGTGTAGTATGGACCCAGGCTGATGTGTCGGTGCTCCGAAATGAGTTGGCGAGCGTCTTACGTGGCTTGCACAGTCGTTGCTTGGTTGTTGTAGACGTGGACGGCTCCCGGCGGCCTGTACGACTAAGGGGGGTAACCGGCCGAACGGGTCGTTCGGCCGATTCAGTCATTTCCGACCCCTATAGCACGTATTTCGCAATGTTGTACCTGCACAAGCGACACTCACCAAAACTCGTTGGTTGGTGTACTGTTCTAATAGATTAGTACATGGAATGTTGCATAGTCTCTCATTTATTCCCGCGTATTGGTGGTCGAATTTGGGTTGTAACGACCGCCAACAGGCTACCTTACTATCAAGGGGGACATGATCGATAAATCCTAGTTGTCAAAGTGCTATGCTTGAGATGAAAATCCCCATAAGAGACACACATAGTCACATTCGCAGTTTTCTGGTTGGTCGGAACTTAGGCCGGAAGATCCGACCAGAACTTCCGGCCCGCTCGGTCTCGGGTTATTTCCCATCGGAAGATCCAGAATTTGCTTCGGAACTTCCATCGAAAGATCCTACACTATGTCAGATCTTCTGAGACTTAGCCATTTTTCAGCCCTTGGGAGTACCTATATGCATGTTTCGACCCCTGGCCGGAAGATCCGACCGGAAGTTCCGACCGGCTCGGTTTTGGTTTATTCCTGACCGGCAGATCCGGCGCTAGTCGGAAGATCTGACACCACGTTGGAAGATCCGATGCCTGGAACTTTTCTGGAGTTTTCTAACACTGATCTGTCATTGTCCGAAAGATCCGACACATGGTCGGAAGATCCGATACCCCTTCGCAGAACTCATAACGGTCATATTTTGGGGGGTTGGTATATATACCCCTTCCCCCCCCCCCCCCCTTATTCATTGCTACTCCTCCACATGACCTAACACACCACTTAAGCATTCATTTCACTCCTCTACTCCCTCCCAAGCTTGATTTGTGCAAGGATTCACCTAGGGTTTGAGTGAGAGAGAAGATTGGTGGTGTGAAGCTAGTGCTAACTTTGAGCCCTCATTTGTTCATCTCTTGAAGCACTTGAAGCAACTTTGATTTGTCAATTCGTGTTTGTTACTCTTGGAGCCTTGCTCCTAGATGGTTAGAGGTGCCGGTGAGCTCCTATTCATTTGTAGTTTGAGCCCCGGAAGCTTGTATTACCCCTCTCTTTGTGAGAGCAAATAGTAAGTAGCTCGATCATCCTTTGTGGTTGATTGAGAGAGACTTGGGGCTAGTGTGACAGCCCGACTCTTTGTGAGCATCTCAACGGAGATGTAGCTCGATTGTTATTCTTGCTCGATTTGCTCCGATCTACTTGCTAGCTACTATTCGTGTGTGTTGATCATATCTAGAAGGTTCTCTACATCATTTGTCATCTTTGTATTCAAGTAGAATCATCAAAAGGTCTGTAGATTTCAAATCACGAAGTAAGTTTTATTCCCTGTCGGAAGATCCTACACAGTGTCAGATCTTCCTGCTGGAAGATCCGAGACTGAGTCGGATCATCCGACACCTGACAGTTTTTCGAAGAAATTTTATAGAATTTTATTACAAGCCTATTCACCCCCGTAGGCCTAGTGTTGGTCCTTTCAATTGGTATCAGAGCCTAATACCTTAATTAAGGCTTAACCGCTAAGGGAAAAACACTATGGCCACTTCGGGGGAGAACTCCGGTGTCGGTGCTTCCGCCCTCAAAGAAGATCCTCTGTTGATCGTTGACACAAGCTCAAGCAATGGCGATCTTGCGATAAGCGATGTCGATGAAAGCTTGAATGAAGAAGAAAAGAAGAAGAAGAGAAGAGAGAAGATGAAGAAGAAGATTCAAGAGAAAGCCGAGAAGAAGGCTAAAAAACTTCTCAAGAAGAAGTTGAAAGAAAAAGACGTTCTTGAAGGACTCCACTCCATGTCTCACACATATGAGACTACATCTTCCAACAAATCTCTTGATCCTACTAGTCTTAATTTCTCATCGGTTCCTATGGGCAAAGTACCCAAAGTCAATGGGGTTGACTATGCTCGTTGGAGCGATGACATGAAAATGTATTTGCACGGTCTTCACCTATCTCTTTGGACTATTGTGAATATAGGTGTTGACAAGAATGCCAAGCCAAGTCACGAACAAGAACATGACTTCTTCTGCAATGCTCAAGTCGTGATGGTACTTAGAAGTGCTCTAAGTCCCTATGAGTACAACAAGATTAGAGGAATTGAGGTTGCAAAGGACCTATGGGACACTCTTCAATTGTCTCATGAAGGGATGGAAGTGGTCAAGGAGGGCAAGATTGATCTACTTCAAGGAGAACTTGAAGCCTTCGTCATGAAGAAGGATGAAACTCTACAAGAGATGTACGATCGGTTGAAGCTTCTTGTCACGGAGATTCGCATGCTTGGTAGCAAGGATTGGGATGAGCACAAAGTGACCAAGAAGATGCTTAGAGCTTATGCTCCGAAGAACCCGATGCTTGCCACTATGATTAGAGACAAGAGCAAGTTCAAGAAAATGCTACCTATGGAGTTGTTCAACACGTTGCAATATCATGAGATGAACAACTTGGACGTAGCCGAGTCAATGGAGTCAAATGAAGTCAAGATCATAGCCCTCAAGGCCGAACCAAGCAAAAAGATTGAGACAAATGAAAAGCCTTCTCAATCCAAGAAGAAGGAAGACTCAAGTGAAAATGATAGCACCGATGAAGAAACCACTATGATGGTGAAGAACTTCAAGAGGTTCATGAAGACCAAGGGTGACAAGGGGTCATTCTCTCAAAGAAGAAGCTATGAGTGTGGGGAGAAAGGGCATTACATTGCCGATTGTCCTCGCAAGAAGAATGACAAAGAAGACAAGAAGTCAAAAGACAAGAACTTTGATAAGGAGAAGAGGTACAAGGAGAAGAGTCAAGAGTACAAGAAGAAGTTTAGAAGTGCTCATGTTGGTCAAGGGTGGGATTCTTCTAGTGATAACTCCGATGATGAAGAAGTGGCAACTCTTGCCATTCAAGTCCCTACATCAACACCTAGACTCTTCAACAACTATCAAGATAGTGATGATGAAGCTCCCATGTGCCTCATGGCCCAAGGGACAAAGGTATTAAACATCACCCCATCCCTCTCATCCACCATCTTGACATCTAGGAATATAGAAAATGACCTAGTTGAAGAGGAAGCCGAACATGAAAAGAACATGACAAAGAAGTTTGGCAAAGAAGGCTACAAACAAATTAAAAAATTAGTATAGAAATTGGAGAAAAGGAAAGAGTCTCTTGATAGGCAAGAAGAATTTCTCATCCTTGAAAAGGAGAGAAACCTTGCTCTTTAAGAAACTTTAGTTGAGAAGATCAAGGTTGAGAAATTGACAAGGGACTTGTCACTTGCCAATGACTCACTTGAGAAGATATCTAAGGATTTGTGCAAATGACTCTCTAGCCAACCTAAAGAATGCTCAAAGTGAACTTCAAGAAAGGCATTCAAGCCTAGAGGTCAAATACAAAGACCTAGAAGCTAACTTTAGCACTCTTTGGGAAAGTACCAAGGTTGACTCTAAGATGCTATAAGTTCCAATGTCTCTACTAGTGAAGGTTGCTCAAGATGCTATAAGTTTGATGTAAATGCTTGTGCTACTAAGCATTCCAAGCTAGAAGAGAGAGTCAAAGTTAAAGATTTTAAGATTCAAGAATTGACCAAGGCAATTGGCAAAGACAAGGCAAAAGGTAAGAGTGAATTTGAGACCCATCCGGCATATAAAGCCGAAAGATATCCTAGTATCAAGGATGGGCTTGGATTCACTAGAGGAGGAAAGGCAAATGGCACTAGGATGTTGAGAGGTCATGAAGTGCTAAGGTTCACCAAGGGTGCAAACCTTGGAGACTTGATGAACATTGCTCATGGTGTGATGATAAACACCATTGAAGACAAGCCTTCGGTTGAGGGAATTAGCAATGGTGCCAAGAACTCAACCAAGATCAAGAAAGAAGAAAAGATCATTGAGCATAAGCCATCTCCCAACTATACCATTGACTACACGGTTGTGTAGGATCACAATGCGAAGATGGTGGTGAAGTATGTGGGTGCTCATGCAAAGAAAATGATGAGAAGTGTTTGGGTGCCTAAGATTTCTAAAGCTAACACTCAAGGACCCAAACTCTTTTGGGTACCTAAATTCAAGGCTTAAACTTGTTTTGTAGGCATATTCCTCCGGTGGACCTTCATGGTTGCTTGATAGTGGATGTTCAATTCATATGACCGGAGAGAAGAATATGTTTGCCAAGTTGGAAGTATATGACTCACCCATAGAAAAGATTACTTTCGGTGACAATAATCATGGTGATGTAGTAGGACAAGGTGAAGTTGCTATCTCAAATGACTCATCTCTTTCCAATGTTTATCTAGTTGATTCTTGGGATACAATTTGTTGTCGGTCTCACACCTTTGTGAGAAAGGCTACAATTGTCTCTTTACAATTGAGGGTGTGAACATTCTTAGAAGAGAGGATTCCTCTATTGCTTTTACGGGTCAACTTAAGGGAAAGCTTTACTTGGTTGATTTCACAACCACTAAAGTGGAACCGAAGACTTGTTAGTGGCAAAATCTAGCTTGGGTTGGCTTTGGCATCGCCGGCTAGCCCATGTTGGCATGAGGAACTTGGCCAAACTTCAAAAGGATGAACACATTCTAGGACTAAAAAATGTTGTCTTTGAGAAAGATAGGTTATGTAGTGCTTGTCAAGCCGGAAAGCAAGTTGGTGCCCCCCATCTACCCACAAACATATTGACTAGATCAAGACCCTTGAAGTTGCTTCACATTGATTATTTGGGCCAATTGCATATATTAGTATTGGTGGAAACAAGTATGGACTTGTCATTGTAGATGATTTCTCTCAGTTTACATGGGTTTTCTTTCTACAAGACAAGAGTTAAGATCAAGGGGTTATCAAGAAGTTCATTAGAAGAGCTCAAAATGAGTTTGAATTAAAAGTCAAGAGAATAAGAAGTGACAATGGGACGGAGTTCAAGAATCTCAACGTTGAGGAGTTTCTTGATGAAGAAGGCATCAAGCATGAGCTCTCTGCTCCATATACACCTCAACAAAATGGCATTGTTGAGAGGAAGAACCGGACCTTGATTGAGATGGCAAGAAAAATGCTTGATGAATACAAGACTCCGGATATCTTTTGAGCCGAGGTGATCAACACGGCTTGCCATGCCACCAATTGCCTCTATCTTCAAAAATATTTGGGCAAGACTCCGTATGAGATCCTCACCGATAACAAACCTAAGGTGCATTACTTTCGAGTCTTTGGTTGCAAGTGTTACATTCTTAACAAGAGGACCAAAAGCTCAAAGTTTGCACCTAAAGTTGATGAAGGTTTTCTACTTGGTTATGGTACTAAAGAACACGCCTATCGTGTCTTCAACAAATCCACCGGTTGTGTTGAGGTCACGGTAGATGTGAAATTTGATGAATCAAACGGCTCTCAAGTAGAGCAAGTTGAAAATGATCTTGTAGATGATGAAGAACCTCCTAGCCAATCCATCATGAGAATGGGAGAAGTGAGGCCTCGCGAAGTTTAAGTTGAAGATCAAGAGTTAGCCCAAGCTCCGGAAATCAATTTTAATAGTGATCCATCATCATCGACAAGAGTTGAACCACCAAGTTCCCTTCAAGATCAAGTTCAAGCTCTTGGTGACGATCTTGATCATGGCAATGATCAAGGGGGAGTTCAAATTGATGATACTCAAAATGATGTATCTCATGTTGAAGATAATGATGATGGTCCTATTCAACGTCAATCAATATTTCCTCACCCAAGAGTTCATCAAAGTGTCCAACGGTATCATCCCGTTGATAATATACTTGGGAGCATCCAAAGAGGGGTAACTACTCGTTCACGTTTAGCAAATTTTTGTGAATTTTACTCGTTTGTTTCCTCTTTGGAACCTCTCAAGGTGGAAGATGCTCTTGGAGATGCGGATTGGGTCATTGCTATTCAAGAAGAATTGAACAATTTAACAAGAAATGAAGTTTGGGAGTTGGTCCCAAGGCCCAAGCAAAATGTGATTGGCACTAAGTGGGTGTTCCAGAATAAGCAAGATGAAAATGGCATTTTCACAAGAAACAAAGCTAGATTGGTTGCTCAAGGCTTTACTCAAATTGAAGGTCTAGACTTTGGTGAAACATATGCTCCGGTGGCAAGGCTTGAATCCATTCGTATTCTCTTAGCCTATGCTGCTCATCATGACTTCAAGCTTCATCAAATGGATGTGAAGAGTGCTTTCTGGAATGGGCCACTCTCCGAGTTGGTATATGTGGAGCAACCACCGGGTTTTGAAGATCCCAAGCATCCCAACTACGTCTACAAACTCTATAAGGCGCTCTATGGGCTCAAGCAAGCTCCTAGAGCATGGTATGAATGCCTTAGGGAATTTCTTCTTAAAAATGGTTTTGTGGTAGGAAAAGCCGATTCAACTCTCTTTACTCAAAAAGTAGACAATGATTTATTTGTGTGTCAAATATATGTTGATGACATCATCTTTAGTTCTACTGACGACAAATTTGTGAAGAATTTAGTAGGATCATGACAAAGAGATTTGAGATGTCCATGATGGGTGAATTGAAATTCTTTAGTAGTTTTCAAATCATGCAATTGAAGCATGGGACCTTCATACGTCAAACTAAATATACAAATGATATGCTCAAGAAGTTTGACATGGCCAATGCTAAGCCTATCAAAACTCCAATGCCGGTGAATGGCCATCTCGATCTTAATGAAGATGGAAAATCGGTAGATCAAAAGGTATATCGCTCCATGATTGGTTCTTTGCTATACCTTTGTGCATCTAGGCCGGATATTATGCTTAGTGTGTGCATGTGTGCAAGATTTCAAGCCAATCCTAACGAATGTCATTTAATGGCTATTAAATGAATTTTTAGATATTTAGTACATACTCCAAACCTTGGCTTGTGGTATCCCAAGGGCTCCACTTTTGATTTACTTGGCTACTCCGATTCAGATTATGCCAGTTGCAAGGTAGATTGAGGGACTTGCCAATTTCTTGGTCGGTCCTTGGTGTCTTGGAGCTCTAAGAAACAAAATTCCGTTGCGCTATCCACCGCCGAGGCCGAGTATGTTGCAACCGGTGCTTGTTGTGCTCAACTACTATGGATGAAGCAAACATTGAGTGACTTTGGTTGTGAGTTCAAACATATTCAACTCTTGTGTGATAATGAGAGTGCCATCAAATTAGCCAACAACCCAGTCCAACACTCATTCAAGCACATTGACATCAGACATCACTTCCTTAGAGATCGTGAAGCCAAAGGAGATATCGTCCTTAGCCATGTAGGAACCGATAAACAACTAGCCGATATCTTCACCAAGCCTCTCGATGAGCAAAGGTTTTGTACTTTGAGGAGTGAGCTAAATATCTTGGATTCTCGTAACTTGGCCTGACTTATTGCATACACAATTGTTTGTTGCCTAGACTAGAAGAAAAAACATTTTATCTTTTTTGTGTGAGTTTTTCAAAAATATTTGATCTTGTGATCGTTGGATCATTCCTTGTCTCAAATTGATCATAGCTATGTAATGTTGATTGTTGCTGATCAGTCTTGAGACAAGTGTCTTACATGTCCATAGGCTATTTCACTCAAATCCTTCCATCAAATCTCGTCATGAAAAATTCTAATAAAAATTTGTTTTTCTCTGCCCCGGATCTTCCGACACACCTTCGGATCTTACCCCACGAAGTTCCGAGCAGCTCTGTCTCGATTTTCTCTCTCTGAGCAGCCTTCGGATCTTCCGGACCGTCGGATCTTCCGACTGTCCGTCGGATCTTCCGGGCTTGGGACAGGCCGGAACTTCCGCTGCATCCTCCAGTTCTCCCAGGGTTGGATCTTTTACCTTGCGTCGGATCTTCCGGACTGTGTGCGACTATAAATATCTGGACTTAACCGTTGTCTCTCTCATACGTTCTTTTTCACCATCAGCGCCCTCTCTCTCTCTTCCTCTCCACTCTGTGCGGCAATTTTGGAGTTCATCCGTGGATTTGTTGATCTTCAAGCCTCCTTTGATTTCCCAAACCTCAAGGTACTTGAACCCCTTCGGATCTTCTGGAGTTTTCGCGGGAAATCTCAAGGTATTGATTCAAAATCCCCATCGCCCGATCTCTCAATGTAGAAGGTTCTAGTAGATTTCCCTTGGTGAATATCTTCATATACATGCCTAGAACGCTTCCCTATGATCTCATGTCTTTTGGTGGGCTAGAAGTTCGATTCCCAAATTTCTAGGCCATCCTCGATTTTGTCGAATCATCCGACTATGCGTCGGAAGATCCGAGCCTCGGATCATCCGACGCATAGCCGGAAGATCCGATAGACCTAGGGCACTTACTTCATGGTCGTATGAAGCATACTGAGAAGAAGAAGAAAACCTTGCAAGCTCGACCAAGTTTTGGGAGAAATCTTGGCTCATCTCCTGAGATTGAGACTGATTCTGATGATGGGACAAGAGAGCAAGGGAGAGGCAAACGGATAAAGAAACAACTTGCTGCAAGGGCAGTCAGAGGAAGGGGGTCTTCTAGTGGTGAAGGGCGAGGAAAGGAAATTCAAACCTCCTCCTCTCCTCCACATCCAAGGACCAAGAGAGCTAACCGCGATGAAGATGTTGGTTCTGAGTATAATGATGACATTGATCTGTCCATGCTTGCTCAAAACTTCATATCCACCACCATTCATTTCCGTCATCCAAATGATAGACCTTTGGTGAACTTCAAGTCGGTAGCCAATAGCATGAAACTACTCCGGTTCAGTGAGCATGAGGATGCTAGATCCATCACCTTCAAGCAATTCAAGGGTGATCCTCATTTTTGGTTCCCACATCAAGCGGATTGGTATGAATCTGTTATTCTCAAGATGGGTCGCTTGTGTACTCCCATGTGTTGGGTCGATTGGGAGTACTTGAAGAAATTGCCTCCACCACTCAAGCCAGTTGTTGATGATGTCTATACAAGGTGTGCTGAAATGGATGTGGACAAAATCATGGCATTTGATTGTCCATACAATGAAGAAGTTATTGCTCAGTTCTATTCCACTTTGTGGGTTGATGAGGAGAGAGATGAGATTCACTGGACATTGTGTGGCAAGCGCCTATCTATCACCTTGCATGCCTTTGCCGGGTTATTTGGACTTGTAGAGGAAACCGTTTATGCTCATACCCGCAATGATCACAGCAAGGTAGATCTTCATAGTGGACACGAGCTAGATGATGTCAAATTGGCTTTCATGTATGATGGTGCTTATGGTAAAGTGTCACACCCGGATTTACACAGAAACCTGAAATGCGGCCATATGTGTTCCCAGGAAGTCATTACACATATAGCGAACAAATATGATAACAGAATACAGTGCTCGAATAAAATAAATGGTTTTACATCAGAGTTTGACTCAAATAAATGAATAAAACAGCGGAAGTCTCATTATTAAATCTCTCTAAAGCCCGCGCGTCAGTCGGTAGAGAGACAGGGGGCGGGCGTTGTGGCGGGCTGGCGCGCTGGGCCGCTAGGTGGCCGAGCGGGAGCGGGAGGCAGGCCGGGGAAAGGAAAACCACAACAGGCCGCGTCGCTCCTTGGGCCTGAATCGGGCCTCGCGAGGCTCGGCCCGAGAGGAAGAGAGAGGGAGAGAGCTGGGCCGTGGCTGGCTGAAAGTGTGGGCAGGGGGAGCTGGGCCGCTGCGGGGTTAGGAAAGAAAGAGGGCCAAATTCAGCCGAGGGAAATAGTTAAGGGAGGAAAAAAGACTCGGGCCGCAGAAACTGCCGCTGACCGAGCGGACCCACGGGTCAGGCGTCTCCTACCTCGCGACGCGTCCTTCCTCGCTTCGGTGTCCGACCCGGACGCGGCGTCGGAGTCCAGCTCGGCCACGGCCCGGACTCCAAGGAGGCCCGGTTTCCCCTCGGCCGCCTTCAAGTACCACCATCCCGTCTCGCGAACCCTAGCCATCCCGCACACGTTCCCCGCTCGGTCGTCGCCCTAACCGCCGCCGCCGAGAGCTGCGCCGCCGCGGACCCGTCGACTCGCCGCCGCTCGGGTCGAATTGACCCCCGGGGAAGTTTTCCTCAGTAGGTAAGCTCGCCCCAAGCCCGGTCTAGCCCCGATTCGCGCGCTGTGCCTTCCCCGCCGCCATTCCCCGAGCGCCGCCGCCGCCGCAGCTCGTCGCGCGTCGCCTCCGCTGCTCCACCGTCGACGAGAGCCGCCCAGTTGAATTCGTCGCGTCGCTCCGAGTCCGTAGCGCCCAAAACCCGTGTCAACCGTGCCCCGTAGCTCGAGATCCACTCTTCGCCGGCGAAGCACCGCCGCTGCCGGTCCAGCGCCGCCGCTCGCCGCGCCGCCGTCGCCGATTCCCTTCCCCTGATCCAATCCCAACCGTTCGTGTTCAATCCGACGGCTCAGATCTAATCTAGCTCGGGGTCAAAGTTGACCATAACAGTCAACCCCAGTCAGCCATGGACGTTTTGCAAAAGAACCCCTGTCCTTTTTCAAAATTAACCCGCAGTCCTGTTTTATTCAAAAATAATTACAATTAAGTACTGATTTTTACAGAAAACCCCCTGCTTTATTTAAAAATAGTACCCGAGGTCCTGTTTCAGTTATTTTACGCTTTAGCCCTACTGTTTTTATATTAAATTACATTTAGGTCCCTGGTTTTTCACAAATTAGATTAGTTTTTCAGCCTTCTTTTGTTCTGTTTTTGTTGTTTGGTGTACTGTTCTAATAGATTAATATTGTTTGCATGTACTGGACTCGTACATCAACACACAAGCATCCATACAAGCCAGTACATGCAAACAATATTATTCTATTAGAACAGTACACCAAACAATAAAAACAGAACAAAAGAAGGCTGAAAAACTAATCTAATTTGTGAAAAACCAGGGACCTAAATGTAATTTAATATAAAAACAGTAGGGCTAAAGCGTAAAATAACTGAAACAGGACCTCGGGTACTATTTTTAAATAAGGCAGGGGGTTTTCCATAAAATTCAGGACCTAAATCTAATTATTTTTTAATAGATCTGGACCGCGGGTTAACTTCAAAAAAGGCCAGGGGTTCTTTTGCAAAACGACACGGCTGACTCGGGTTGACCGGTATTGACTCGGGTTGGTTTGAATCTGGGCCGCAGGATTCGGATCGGACAGCGGGGATTAGATCGGGCGAAGGGGGTCGGCAGCGGCGGTGGCCGACGGCGGCGCCGCTTGCGCGCACGGCGCCGCTTCGCCACAGGGGAGCAAAACTCGAGCTAGGGTGCTCCGTTCACGACAAAGGTTGGCCGGGGAGAGAGCTCTGGACATGCCGAGACTACCTAGGGGCTTCACGAC
>OAMR01000194.1:1698783-1726322 GCA_900205405.1 Echinochloa crus-galli | reverse complement strand
CACTGTGCAATGTCCAGCTGCCTTTCCACTGCCTTGAGCCAGTCCTCTGCTTGCATTGGGTCACTAGACTTGTTGAAGTTAGGAGGGCGTCCCTTCATAAACTCGCCCCTTTTATCTCTGGGCTGCACGTGGTGCTGTTGAGGCGGGTTCTGCTGATTCTGCTGCATCAGTGTCAGCTGGAGTTGCATCTGCATCATCTGCACCATGGTGAGTGGCGGTGGTGGAGGTGGTGGGTTCTGATTCTGGTTGCTTCCACTGCCACTGCTTCCACTGCCTCCGGGGTTGCCTCTGGTGTTAACCATCTACCATAGCAAGATATCTCCCATCAGTATTCCCGTCAGTCGATAATGGATAACCCATGCTTGCAGATGGGGTACGAGAAGATAGCAGTAGTTGGAAAGATGTGATTCAGAGGTATAGAGAGTAAGACAGAGGAAGTGCAAAGGGGATAGATAACCCAACTATTTATTCATTAATATTCCTTAAACCTTAGTCCTATATCTAGATGGAGATAGACTCGCGTCTATAACCATCACAATCATTACGAGCAGGTTTTACCATTAACATTGAAGTGAACCATTAAGTCAAGATTAACAGTTAAGCAAAGGTGACAGTAGCTGCGCCTAGCAAAGTTCTACCCAAATTGTTGACACCAAAAATTGGCACCAGGAAGAGGTTGCATAATAACAACAAAATCAAGCACCCAGAGACATGATTCACACAAGACTCGACAGCACTGGTTTTGAAAAAAAACGTAACTAAATGATCTGACACAAAATCATGGTGGTCTCCTAATGATTTATCAATCGTTCTAACTAGGATGCGATCCTACAGTCAGTACGGCTCTGATACCAATCTGTCACACCCGAATTTACACAGAAACCCGAAATGCGGCCATATGTGTTCCCAAGAAGTCATTACACATATAGCGAACAAATATGAAAACAGAATACGGTGCTTGAATAAAATAAATAGTTTTACATCAGAGTTTGACTCAAATAAATGAATAAAACAGCGGAAGTCTCATTATTAAATCTCTCTAAAGAAATCGAAGCCGATAACCCACGGGGACACCGACTGGTTGAGCACAACTAGTAGAATGTCAGATCCTCAGGAAATTCAACAGCAGCAGTACCATCTAATCCATCTGTTACCCATCCGGGATTTTGTTGAATAGCAAGTGTAAGTAAATGTCTTACTTAGCAAGTACAACACGGATAATGAAGGCTTAAAAGAAAGGCTTGACACGGCTGTACTGCATTAGCAATTTTAGTTGTTTCATTTTAACATCATCATAATCACTACATTTACATGAATCCCAATTGTAACCCAAGTAATATAGTAGAAGTGAACATTAAACAATAATAAATATCAACTTCTAATCAAAAAGGATCCAGGCCGCTCGTGACCCTGAGCAAGGCTATCATGATAGATTATACACTCTGCAGAGGTTTCGCCCTTTACCCACCAGGGACGTGGCTGGTACTGGGGACGTTGCTGATACTGGTTGCGGTTCATCCTTGGATGGGGTGCTGTTACATTGCTTAAATCAAGAAGAAGCAAAAAGGCTGATAAGCTGATCATAGATGGATTGATCATGAAGAAGAAGATCTTGAGTATGTCTGGCAGAAAGGACAGTGGTGTCCACCTGGTTTAAGAAAGAGCCAGAAGAGAAGAGTCCAACGCCTGAGGAATCAAGAGTTGAAGCGAGCAGGAACCAGAATGAGATCGATATGGCGTCCAAAAGACAAACCTGACGAATCGGGTCATTCGGCTCCTACATGCATGGTATGTTTCTTGCCGAATGAATTCATGGCTCCAGCTAATCAAATTATACAGGAAGAGATATTGTCAGAAGTGGATGAAGCCGAGCAATGTGGGTTAATGGCACAATTGGTATTGAATAAGCAAGCTATTTTCGAGCAATTGTCGCCAAAGGTGTGATGTGAACTGGGTCCCTCGATCTGACACTA
Organism: Echinochloa crus-galli; assembly: GCA_900205405.1. NCBI lineage: Eukaryota > Viridiplantae > Streptophyta > Magnoliopsida > Poales > Poaceae > Echinochloa > Echinochloa crus-galli. The sequence goes on along the minus strand of OAMR01000194.1, from coordinate 1,724,349 downwards.
TTCTTTTCGGTACCCCATGCAAACACACAATCCTCTCCATATACAACTCCGCTAGTCTGGCTCCCGAGTAGGTGGTCTTTACTGGTAGGAAATGCGCCACCTTGGTCAGACGATCCACGATTACCCAAATGGAGTCAAATCCTCTCTGAGTGCGAGGCAGACCAGTGATGAAGTCCATGCCAACTTCTTCCCACTTCCATTCAGGTATCTTCAAAGGCTGGAGCAGTCCTGCTGGCCTCTGATGTTCAGCCTTGACTTTCTGACATGTGTCACATAGAGCCACATGTGTTGCTACATCACGCTTCAATCCATACCACCAGAATCTTTCCTTGATGTCTTGGTACATCTTGGTACTTCCTGGGTGGATCGAATAGGCTGAGTCATGTGCTTCTCTCAGGATCGTGTCCCTGATCTGTGCTATGTCTGGCACACATATCCTCTTCTCGTACCATAAGGTTCCTTGGTCATCCACTCGAAATCCAGGGGCTTTTCCTAATGCCACCAGTTCCATGATCTCCTTGATCTTCTCATCTGCGAGCTGTCCTTTTCGGATCTCTGGCTCCAAGGTCGGTTCTACTGCCATCTCGGTGACGCTGGTCACAATTCCTAGACTCATCCTCTCAAATGCCCGGCTGAGTTCTTCTGGTAGACAGTGTCCAGTGATCTTGTTCACATACACCTACGGAGTTCCTCAGGAGATTTAGGGAAACAAAGAGCATCTGCTTTTCTCTGAACATACTTGATGATCAGCTAGCTGGTATGGCTGTAGCTGGCATGTTGCCTGCCATTCGGGAAAAGCTATTTGGAATGGAGTTCGATGATCTGGGCCAGTTGTCACACAGATTGGCCTTAATGAGTAACCAGGCATATGGTTTCAAGAAAGATGCCAGATTCGCTAAACACAATGATGTAGCTGACATCTATAACCAATTTCTTGAAAGAGCAGATCAAGGAGATGAGTATGAAGATAGCGAGGAGATAGCCGTAGCAGAGATAGTGTGGGGTAAAGAACCAGTCATGGTGAATCAGAGGTGGATTAAACAGAATAAGGGCACCTATGATTTTGATGTAACTAAGGCAGATAAATTATTTGACTATCTTGTAAAAGAAGGCCGGATCAAGCTACCAGAGGGGCATTCTATGCTTCGGCCTGATGGAGTGAAAGATAAAAGGTACTGTGGATTCCATGATAGAAATTCTCATTCCATCAATGAATGCAGGGTTTTTAGAGTGAGGATTCAGAAAGCTATCCAAGAAGGGCATCTGAAATTCGACAATAAGATGAAGTTGGACAATAACCCGTTTCCTCAGAACATGATTGGGTTCTCAATCAATATGGTGAATGTTGCCGAATCTGGAGAAAAGGGAAAGATGAAAGTCCTGACGTCGAAGGAAGCGAAGCAGAATGGCTCAGTCGATCCTAATCGGCAAATCACGATCGAACAGATTCGCAAGGAAAAGCCTCGCTTCCCGAATAGCCGATTTGAAATTGGGAAATCTTCTAAACCCAGAGTCACATCGCGCATTCTCCTCAATAAGTGGCAGCGTCAGCAAGAAAAAGAACGCTATCAGAGACATGAGTACGAGGAGGAGAAGAGGAGGTGCGAAGAAAAAAGGTATGAGGAAGAACAAGAGGAATATGTCCGAGAACAAGAACGTGCACATTGGGATTGTGCCTTCTTCAGACACTGTTGGAACGAGGGTTTAAAGCTGCCTACATGGAATAACTGTCCTGAATGCAATAATGGATATGTCGAACATAGGCAAAATGTTGCCAGTCGCCGATCCGTCCACGAAAGAATTGGAAGGGTACATCCTAGTGATGGTCGGCGTCTAAAAATATATAAGAATGATGATCAACCAAGGAAAAGACGTGCTGATCATAGATGGATTGATCATGAAGAAGAAGATCGTGAGTACGTCTGGCAGAAAGGACTTTCGCCTCTTCTCTGTTAGCTTGGGAAGCTCTACTATTTTCTTCTTGTCAGCTTCAATTTCGGCCGATAGATTTTTCAATTCGGCTTCAAGTGCAGCTTTTCTGATCTCCTTCATTTCAAGTTCAGATTCCAGTTTGGTTAATAATTCCTTATCATTCTGGACTTGAGTATGCAGATCTTTTACAGATTGCTTAACCAAAGTTCTCCTTTGCTCCAAGGCTGGTTGAGCCGATTGATTCTTCAGAGCTTGTTTCACTGCGATAAAATGATCATCCAATCTGGAAATTGGATCTAAAGAAGTCTTGATATCGGCAGGAAGATCTTGGTCAACTGATTCAAGCAAATCTCTTAAAAGATCAGCATTGGTAACTTGTTCCCGAGTGTCCTTATGCAGAAAAGAGAGGATTTCTTTCAGTTTTGCTTGATTCTCCTCTGATAAAGTTTGACCAGAAGAGGTTTCTTCTCCTTGTTCGGCAACTAGATCATCCACAGCAAATGAATAGCTGGGTGAAGAAGTGGTTTTCTCCTGAAAAAGATATTGCCGAATTATTGATGATTCATTGGATAAAGAGCTGGAAGACTGAGTAATTATCTCTACCTCATTCCTGGTCTCTTGGATGGAAAGAGAGGGCAGCTCGAGCTCAGGCAAAGATTCTTGTATGTCATGCTGAGGAGAGCTTGGAAGATCTTTTGGTGGAGAAGAGGCTTCTGGTTGAGGAACATCAGGAGAAGCTGAAGCTAGTTCTTGATGAGAAGGAGGATTCTCCGAAATTGGGTCTATTGAGATTTGCTCTGAAACTGAAAAGGAATAAATGCCGATGGAGAGGAACTTTAAAGACAAAAATGTGAGAAGATTTTACCAATCATTGGAGCATCGGCAGGACCTGTACTGATTGCTGGCTGTTGTTCTTTGGACTGAAATCAAAAAGAAACAAAGCTGAGCAAAAACACCAAAAGCATTATAGTCAAAGAAAAAGGACTCTGACCTTGGTTTTGCTACTTGTTCTTTTCTTCTTTACAACTGAGGGAGCAGTTATAAGGAGGGTTTTCCTCTTGACAGATGATGGTCTAGTGAGTATTGGATCTGAAGAAGCTTGTCTAGCCATCAGCTGAGCCAAGGTAGGGGATTGGTGCCCCAAAGCAGAGATTGGGCCTGCAGTTTTGTATAAAATTACCCTGGCAAGAGGAGCAGGTGTTATGTCCTGCAAAATAATGGAGTCAGAATTAATTGGGGCCAATGTTGTTAAGATAGATAAAGGAATAAGCATATTACCTCTGCAGTTGGCTGATAGTCAGGCATTAATTCAAGGCAGAAAGGATGGATTGGCATGTTGAAGATATGATCATGGAATTCTTGCCACCAGAGAGTGAAGGAAGGATGAGCGGATATTATTGGCACAAAAGGATCAGGTGCATAAATAGTTCCACAGCATTTATAGTTGAAAATCCTTATTGTTTCTGTGAGATCCTTGACTATCTCCCTGGGCCTGAGGAATTCATGGAGAAATAGCCTAGGGGGCACTTGGCCACATCCCAACTGTCTAGCCATCATGTTTGGCTGATAATATTCATAAGTACAAATATTTTGCATCATGAGTTTGACCAAGTTATCACAAAAAGACTGCAAAAGATAAGTTTTATTGCCGAAATTCCATAATCCCTAGTACAAACTAATGGAACAACCTGTTCAGAACAGACTGGGGATGAATGGAATCGGCAATAGCGGCGCCATGAGCATCAAGGCGATCTATGGAGGCCTCGATGTCGTCGATCTCCTCCGGGTTGCCATTGGCGAAGCCGGTCGGTAGCCTGGAGTAGTCGGTGTCGGTGTGCGTCGACATGGCGACTAGGCCTGCGGCAGTGCCCAGGCGGATGCCGTGTGAGGCCACTTCATCGATACGGCCTGCCACTGCACCGAGGCGAGCTTCTGGCGTGTCCCCAGGAGCATTCACCTTGTTTGCCAAAGACTCAATCAATGTCTTCAGCTGATCGAGTTTGGCGTCGCGATCTGTAGGATTACGAAGCAACGGCGGGTTAGTCCAAGGTCAGATTGAAGTTAAGCGAACTGCAGATATTACCGTCGATGGTCTCGAGCAGCTGCTTGCGCTGGTGTTGCCACTCTAGATCTGCGATCCCGGCTTGTTTGGAGATGACCTCCAGCTCACGCCGAGTGTCGTCACGTTCCTGCTTGAATCGGCGGGCATCGCTATCTGAGTAGGGCAGATCCCAGTTGGGTCTTGGGGATCGGCTAGATGACTCCGAAGAATCACCCGCTGCAGCCGGAGCCGCAGTCAAGGCAGTAACGGGGTTCCATTGGATGCGCCTGAAAACACAAAGAAAGTTTGGAATAAGGCAAAATCTGGAGGAAAGGATAAGGAGAGGCAGACAGTCATCACCTCCGACGAGCACTGGCGCGGCTCCCTTCAGCTTCGTCGACGGCCGGGCGTCTTCCGCTGTTGTTGGTCATTGGGGTTTTCTGGAGATTACTGTGCTCGAAGAAGAGGGGGCTCAGGCTAGCAGAAAGCTTGGAAGACGGAGGATTTGATAAAAGATTAGGAGCGCTCAAGGTTCTTATTTATGGAACTAACGAAGAGATCGTGGCCGAAGATTATGGTGCATATCCCAAAGAGTTCGGAAGGTGGAAAGGATTTTCCAACCGATCGATTTCCATGTCGTTTGGGATTCTTACCAAGTCGTATTCGGTTTTGACTGAATGAGATTCGCCTATGTCGTGTATGAAGCGTTTTCGGGTCTGACACTGTTATAGCCAGCTTTGCCGAATGAGTTATCCACAATGGAGAAAAACAGAGTTAAGAAATGACAAAGTTGCAGGATTGATAGGTTGTGTGGAGCACATCAATCGGCCTACCGAATGAAGTGGGTTATTAGAAGAACTGGATATTACTGGCCGACAATGTTGGAAGATTGTTTTGAATATTATAAAGGATGTCAAGACTGTCAGAAATTTGGAAACATTCAGAGAGTTCCGGCATCGGCTTTGAATCCCATTGTCAAGCCATGGCCATTCAGAGGATGGGGAATAGATTTGATTGGCCAAATAAATCCTCCATCTAGCAAGGGGCATAAGTTTGTGCTTTTGGCAACCGATTATTTTACCAAGTGGGTTGAGGCAATTCCATTAAAGAAGGTGACGTCGGAGAATATGGTTGAATTTGTTAAAGAACACATCATTTACAGATTTGGGATTCCTCAGACAATCACCACTGATCAAGGGACTCAATTTACATCTTCAGAATTCAGAGATTTTGCTGAAAGTATGGGCATCAGATTGTTAAATTCTTCTCCTTATTATGCCCAAGCTAATGGTCAGGCAGAGGCTTCTAACAAGATTATGATTAAAATTATACAGAAGAAGATTGATCAGAAGCCGAGAAAGTGGCATTCGGTACTCAATGAGGCTTTATGGGCTTACCGAATGGCTCCACATGGGGCTACACAGACGTCTCCTTATGAAGTAGTATATGGACATCATGCTGTCTTGCCATGGGAGATGCGGTCAGACTCAAGGAGGATAAAGTTGCAAAAGGATTTAAGTTCTAAAGATTATAATGATTTAATGATGGACGAATTAGAATATTTGCATATGATTCGTCTCAGGGCCTTGGAAAATGTTGAGAAAAATAAAATGCGAGTTGCTAAATATTACAACAAGAAGGTGAAAGTCAAGCAATTTGCAGAAGGAGATTTAGTTTGGAAAGCAATATTACCGATTGGAACTAAATACAGTGCATTCGGTAAATGGTCTCCAAATTGGGAAGGTCCTTTCAGAGTGGTCAGATGCGTGCCTGGAAATGCATATGTCCTGAAAACTTTACTAGGAGAAGAGTTTACTGCTGCTATCAATGGGAGATACTTGAAGAAATATTATCCTAGTGTTGAAGCTGATCGCTGATTGAAATATTTAATGCCAGGACAACTGAAACAGCCGGCATTCGGGAAGGAGCCGCCTTCAGAACAAATGCCAACAGAAGGAAAATGGCCAATACCAGAATGTATTGCCCTTAGTATAAATATTTTGCATCATGAGTTTGACCAAGTTATCACAAAAAAGACTGCAAAAGATAAGTTTTATTGCCGAAATTCCATAATCCCTAGTACAAACTAATGGAACAACCTGTTCAGAACAGACTAGGGATGAATGGAATCGGCAATGACGGCGCCATGAGCATCAAGGCGATCTATGGAGGCCTCAATATCGTCGATCTCCTCCGGATTGCCATTGGCAAAGCCGGGCGGTAGCCTGGAATAGTCAGTGCCAGTGTGCGTCGACATGGCGACTAGGCCTGCGGCAGTGCCCAGACGGATGCCGTGTGAGGCCACCTCATCGATGCGGCCTGCCACTGCACCGAGGCGAGCTTCTGGCGTGTCCCCAGGAGCATTCACCTTGTTTGCCAAAGACTCAACCAATGTCTTCAGCTGATCGAGTTCGGCGTCGCGATCTGTAGGATTACGAAGCAACGGCGGGTTAGTCCAAGGTCAGATTGAAGTTAAGCGAACCACAGGAATTACCGTCGATGGTCTCAAGCAGCTGCTTGCGCTGGTGTTGCCACTCTAGATCTGCGATCCCGGCTTGTTTGGAGATGACCTCCAGCTCATGCCGAGTGTCGTCACGTTCCTGCTTGAATCGGCGGGCATCGCTATCTGAGTAGCGCAGATCCCAGTTGGGCCTGGGGGATCGGCTAGATGACTCCGAAGAATCACCCGCTGCAGCCGGAGCCGCAGTCAAGGCAGTAACGGGGTTCCATTGGATGAGCCTGAAAACAACTCGTATGATGGATGATAAATTGCTTGCTGTACAAACTGTTACTAGTGAGTTGATTTCTAGTATGACGGGTAATTCTGATAAAGGGAAAAATAATGTAGAATTCAATGAATTACCTAACTCAACTCCTAGCTCATCAGGCATGCCAGAACATGTTTTAGATCCTAATTTGGGCATGCCGATGAATTTCTATGCGGGACAAACACCTTACCCTAGTTCGGTCCACGAACCGGTCAGACCGGTTTGTACAACCGGTCAAACAGGTTTGGCCCCCTCTGGTGGTCAGACCGGTTCTATGGGTGCAGGAGCATCCAGTGCAATGGTTTTATCTAATACGGTTGCTTCTGGTCCTGTTTATACATACAGAGGAGGTTTTCTTCCTGTATATACGAACCATCTCTCCTGTCTCCTCTGATGAAAAAAACACACAAAAAAGGGAGATAAGAAATGACAAGATTGCAGGATTGATGAAGCATTCGGCTATCGACTGTTTGTTACAATTACAAGCCCAAGTACTTTGAGATTACATTTTTAGCATCTGATATCATATTGCTAATGCTCTCTAATAAGTTTTTGTCAGCTTCTTGGGTTTTAGCCAGAGCAGCAAGCTTTGCCTTGAGTTGTTTTTCTTCGTTCAGAGCTGCTGAAGCTTCGTTTCGCATCTTCTCTGTTAATTTGGGAAGCTCAACTATCTTCTTCTCATCAGCTTCAATTTCGGCCGATAGATCTCTCAATTCGGCTTCAAGTGCAGCTTTTCTGACCTTCTTCTTTTCAAGTTCAGATTCCAATTTCGTCAGTAATTCCTTGCTGTTCTGAGCTTGAGTATGCAGGTCTTTCACAGATTGTTTGGCTGTGGATCTCCTTTGTTCCAGAACTGGTTGAGAAGATTGGTTTTTTAGAGCCTGCTTTACTGCAGCGTATTGTGGGGGTCAAGATTTCGGTGGCCAGAGCCTATCAAGAAGTTTTGATATCATCAGGAAGTTCTTGGTCAATGGATTCTAGTACATCCCTTAAGAGATCAGCATCTTTGACTTGATCTTGGATACTCTTGTGCAGCAAAGCAAGGATATCTTTCAGCTTTGTTTGTTTTTCTTCTGACAGAGTTTGGCCAGAAGATGTTTCTTCCCCTTGTTCGGCAACCAAGTCGTCCACAGCAAAAGAATAGCTGGATGATGAAATGGACTTCTCCTAAAAAAAAGGGGGGGGGGGTCTTGCCGAATTAGTAATAATCCGCTGAGAAAAAGGGAAAAAGGGTAGAGAAAGTTGAATGATTTTGGTTACCTCGTTCCTGACTTCCCGAATGGAGGAATGAAGCCTTTCAGGCTCAATGGGAGGATTCTGTGTATCTTGCTGAGGAGAAGCTGGAAGATTTCTTGGTGAAGTTAATGCTTCTGATTGAGGAAGAAGTTGCAAAGCTAAAGATGAATCGTGATGAGAAGGAGAGCTTTCCAAGATTGGATCCATTGAAGATTGTTCTGCAGTTAACAAAGAGTGAGTGCCGATGAAAAAGAAGTTAGAAAGGATAAAGTGGTAGAATTTTACCAATCACTGAAGCATCGGCAAGTTCCGTGCTAATGGCCAATTGTTGTGATTTGGCCTGAAATCATAAAGGAATAGAAGTGAGCAGAATGAAATTAGCATTTTACTCGAGGAAGGAGATATCTGACCTGAGCAATTCTTTTGCTACTTGTTCTTTTCTTCTTTATAGCCGAAGGGGCAGTTAGAGAAGATGTTTTCCTCTTGGCAGAAGGTGGTGCAGCAAGAATTGGATCCAGACTGGCAGGCCTGGACATTATTTGAGCCAAAGAAGGAGAGTGATGCCCCAGAATAGATATTGGGCCAGCGATGTTATATACAATTGCTCTAGCCAGAGGGGCAGGGACTGTGTCCTGCAGAATAACAGAATCAAAAGTCGATGAAAGAGGGTGTTATTGGAAAAACAGATGGATTATAAGCATATTTACCTCTGAATTCGGCTGATAATCAGGCATTAACTCAAGGCAAAGAGGGTGAACTGGTGCATTGAAGATATGATCATGGAATTCTTGCCACCAAAGGGTGAAGGAAGGATGAATGAGTGCTGTTGGCACAAAGGGATCGAGTTGATAGATGGCTGCACAGCACTTGTAATCAAAGACCCTTCTTGTTTCTGTGGAGTCTTTGATGATCTGCCTCGGCTTGAGGAATTCATGGAGAAATAATCTTGGGGGCACTTGGCCACACCCTAGTTGCCTGGCAACTATGTTCGGCTGGTAATACTCATATGAACTTTGAACCAGCCTTCCTCCACAAAATTCGGCTGGTAAGATGCAAGGCCGAATGAAAGTGTTAAAAATTGCTGAGGACTCTGTATCTATGCATCCAGTCTCGAAGCTGAATTCACAAGGGAAAGTGAGATTGTCATTGTCCATGTATGGGAACCAGAGGGGATTGGCAAAGCCTTTGAAGAAAAGTTCAAACAGTTCTCCAATGCTCTTGTTGATAGCAATAGTGGAGGCTGCTTCCCCATAGGTTTGACAGCCTTTGGTGCTCTGGGCTTCTGCTTCCTGGTAATTGACCGAGGGGAAATGTCGGCTGTTGAGGTCAATGGAGACAATTTGGTGCATGTACAATTGCAGCCACATCTGGACGAACCACCAGGGACCATTGACGCAGGAAATTTTCTTGTTGGTGTGCATCTGATAAATGGTCTGATGGAGCATGTGATAGACACTTCCCAGGAGATATTTCCCGAGAGGGATAAGTGTGCCTGCAGCCAGGTCTTCGGCCATTACTATGTGATTCAGAGTTGGCTCATTGGCTTTACCACAGAAAACAAATCTGCACAGCCACATATTCAGAAAGGCCCTGTATTCAACGTCAGTCAGAGGACCATCATGCATGTAAGTCTGGATGTATCTCTTATAGCCGACTCCAGTCTTCACCCCTGTCTGTTTGGAAGAACCTTTGTACCTGTATGGGTGTGTTATCCCTGTGATGTTCAGGCCGGTTATCATGTAGACATCGGCCAGGGTTGGAGTCATTGGTCCGTGACCAAAGAGAAAAGCATTCATGCCATTGGACCAGAAGTGACAAGCTGCAATCAGGAGATTTTCATTCTTGGGTGTTTCGGCTAGAGATAGCTCCAAGCAGTGAGAAATACGAAGACTGTCCCAATTCTGCGTCTGAGGGCTTTTATCTTCAAGAATCCTTTTGTACCAGTTTCTCCAGCCAGCGATTGGGGGCAGAGGCCAGTTCTTGAATGCATCTTGCCATTCGTGAGGTCTCATCAGAGAAGTTTTGAAAGGAATCCTCTGAGACTCGGCCGCAATAATTTCGGAGGGATCTGGATTCCCTGAGGGGCCGAGAAAGAAAGATACGGATTGTTCTTCGGTGGGGGTCAAGATTTCGGTGGCCAGAGCCTATCAAGGGCAGAGGAAGAGCAAATCGGAGATTCAAAATGCAGCTCGAAAAGAGTAATGCCGAATGTGATTGAGGGAAACAAAACTTACTTGAAGAATTTGATCCTGGTTCGCCATTTGAAGATTGGAGCTTGAAGGATTCGACGAACTAGGGTTTGAATTTGGAAAGCGCACTCTGAGGATTTGGAAACGGAAAACGGATGTCGAGCAGATTCAGCCTGGAAATGTTGGGGATTCCTGGTCAATTCCGAGATAAAAGTATCCTTTATCCCGAAATTGAAGGGGCATGTGTTAACACCAAAAATTAGCACCAGGAAGAGGCTGACATGTGGGCCGGATTTGGTAGAAGGATGCCATTCGGCTAAGGGGCTTTCTCTGAAGTATTCGGCAATAACGCTCTGCGGTCGGGAACGCGTCGTCATTCGGCAGAGGCATTGTTCCGCATGCGAAAGCGATAGCATTCGGGAAGGGCATGATGACGTGGATCAATATAAGGAAAAGGCCGGTTCGAACAAGGAACGCAATATGGACACGAAGATTCGTCGTTTATTTTTAGAAACAAGTATTGTAGTCGTGTCCGACTAGGAGTTGTATCAAGACCTGGGTATAAATACAAACCCATGGCAATTGTAAAAAACAATCAATCAACAAACACAACAAACCGGCCACGCGCCACCTATCGAGTCCCTAGTCGAGTCGTCGAGTCCTTCGAGAGGAGCCATCGATCCGTCGACCTCCGTAAGTACCGGCAACCTTGTATCATGCTTAGTATCATGCGGTGGATTTAAGCTTTGATGCAAGTAGTCTTGTTACCATGCTTAGTATCATCCGGTGGATTTAAGTTGTGGTCTCAAGAAGGTTCCTCTGTTAGGTCATGAGCCATGCGGTGGGCTAAGATCTAGTATGGACCAAGTTATCGGCTCTGTTAGATTTCGGCAAGATCTAGCAGATTCATTAAGTTACCCCGTGTTGCTTCGTTTTTACTCCGTGCTTAATTCATGCAACACTCCTTTGCCCAATCTAGATCGGCTAGAATCGGCTCTGCTTTACGGTGCGACGACTTATCCCCTCATAGCCGAATCCGAAACCGATCTAGGTTGCTACGTGTCGCGGGTTCAAGCCTGTCGGCATCGTGTAAATCTTGACAGAACCGGGTATCATGCGGTAGATGCAGGTTTTTGGGTCGTCTTAGAGCTAATCATCCGGTGGATTAGAATTCGATTCGATCTGATAGATTTACCTTTACCGATTAGGCTTGTTCCTTCGCCATGGACCCCGATTCGGCTAAATAGCCGCATTCGGTAGTGCTCTCACGAGTGAACGTGTGTTCGTGGGTTTGCATTGGACAATGAATGCTTTTAGCCTTTCACGATTAGATTGTATCATGCGGTGGATTGATCTAATCTGATTAGTGGTGTGGTCTCAAACAAGTCGTATCATGCGGTGGATTAACTTGTTTGTTATCATGCTTGACGGGTGCTGCTTTCGGCCTATGCATTCTTGTTTCAATGAGACATCGGCCAGGGTTGGAGTCATTGGTCCGTGACCAAAAAGGAAAGCATTCATGCCATTGGACCAGAAGTGACAAGCTGCAATCAGGAGATTTTCATTCTTGGGTGTTTCGGCTAGTTGATCAAAAGATTCAAGCAAGTCTCTTAAAAGATCAGCATTGTTAACTTGATCTCGAGTGTCCTTATGCAGAAAAGAGAGGATTTCCTTCAGTTTTGCTTGGTTCTCCTCTGATAAGGCTTGACCAGAAGAAGTTTCTTCTCCTTGTTCGGCAACAAGATCGTCCAAAGCAAATGAGTAGCTGGGTGATGAAATTGTTTTATCCTGAAAAAGAATTGTTGCCGAATTAATGATGGTCTATTAAATAAAAGCTGGGAGAACTGGGTAATCATCTCTACCTCATTCCTGACCTCTTGGATGGAGAGAGAGGGCAGCTCAAGCTCAGGCAAAGATTCTTGTATGCCATGCTGAGGAGAGCTTGGAAGGTTCTTTGGTGGAGATGAGGCTTCTGGCTGAGGTACATCAGGTAGGGCTGAAGCTGGTTCTTGATGAAAAGAAGAGCTCTCCGAAATTGGATCCATTGAAGCTTGCTCTGTGACTGAAAGAAAGTCAGTGCCGATGAAAAAGAGTTTTAAAGGACAAGATGGTGAGAAATTTTACTAATAACTGAAGCATCGGCAGGTTCTGTGCTAATGGCCAATTGCTGTGATTTGGCCTGAAATCATAAAGGAACAGAAATGAGCAGAATGAAATTAGCATTTTACTCGAGGAAGGAGAAATTTGACCTGTGCAATTCTTTTGCTGCTTGTTCTTTTCTTCTTTATAGCCGAAGGGGCAGTTAGTGAGAAAAATAAGATGCGAGTTGCCAAATATTACAACAAGAAGGTAAAAGTCAGGCAATTTGCAGAAGGTGATCTAGTTTGGAAAGCAATATTGCCGATTGGTACTAAATACAGTACATTCGGTAAGTGGTCACCAAATTGGGAAGGTCCTTTCAGAGTGGTTAGATGCGTGCCTGGAAATGCATATATTTTGAAGACATTATTGGGAGAAGAATTTGCTTCTGCTATAAATGGAAGATATTTAAAGAAGTATTATCCCAGTATTGAGATCGATCGGTGATTGATATATTAAATTGCCGAACAGCCGATATTCGGGAAGAAATCGTCTTTAGAGGGAAATTAACAGAGACATTGGAGAAAAAGAAAAATGGCCAGTACTGAATGTATTGCCCTTAGCACAAAAATATACTACATCAGATGTTCATGCAAGATCACAAAAGATAAGTTTTATTGCCGAAATTCCATAAATCCCTAGTACAAACTACTGGAAGAGCCTGTTCAAAACAGACTGGGGATGAATGGAATCGGCAATGGCAGCACCATGGCCATCAAGACGATCAATGGAGGCGTCAATGTCATCGATGTCTTCTGGGTTGCTGTTGGCGAAACCAACCGGCATCCTGGAATAGTCAGTGCCGGTGTGCGTCGACATGGCAACGAGACCCGTAGCGACGCCCAGGCGAACGCCATGGGAGGCCACCTCGTCGACACGGCCTGCCACCGCACCAAGGCGTGCCTCGGGTGTGTCCCCTTGGGCGTTCACCTTGTCCGCCAGCTCCTCCACCAGCGCCTTCAGTCGATCAAGTTCAGCATCACGCGCTGCAAGGTTACAAGGGGATAACAGATTAATATCATTTGGAGGACGAGATTGAAAGGTCATAAAACAATTGAATGGTGAATATGAATGCAAAAATGATATCTGTTTATTATTTCTAGATAAATGGTTAACTGTTGTTTAGATAGTAAATGATATAGTTGATATGAAAATATTGCAATTCACATACATTATTAGGAAAATAATGCCGAGACAACGCCAGAGAGCTAGTCGTGGTGGACACTCCACGCATAATGTATTGCCGGACCTTCTCCCGCCACAATCACCACACCATCCTTGGCCGGTACTCGATAACCTTAGCTTCATTCCTGTCGAGCCTAACAACCGCCAGAGTCGGGTACGAGATCCTCTATTTAATACTTGTAAGACTAGAATCATATATTGATTATTATGTCATCATGATGATATATTCTTAATTTATATGTAAAACAGGCTATTCATGCAATGCAATGGTTCAAAGATGTACGATGATTCCTCTCGAAGAACTCGACGACTCGACTAAAGGACTCGAAGTTGGCACGGGGCCGGTTTGTTGTATGATTGATTGAACTCCTTTTTTACAATTACCATGGGTTTATATTTATACCCAGGTTTCGACACAACTCCCAGTTGATCACGATTATTTATTTCCTAAAAAAAAATAAACGCCGGGGCACCGTATCCGTCTTGCATTCGAAGTTAAACCACCCTTTTCCTTACACTTGATCTACGTCATCACGCACTCCCGAATTCTTCCTGCGGAATAGTTTTCTTGCCGAATGACAATGCGTTCCCGACCGCAGAATGTCTTTACCGAATGCTCTTTGGAAAAAAAAAACTTCTTTGCCGAATGATATCTTTTTCAACGAATCCGGCCCACATGTCAGCCTCTTCCTGGTGCCAATTTTTGGTGTCAACAGCAACTCTACTCGGGACTCCACGAGGTAGCGGACATGGGGCTGCTGATCGTAATCGCGGCACCAATGCGACTGCACAACGCGGATCCCCTTCTCTACTGCTTGCAGAGCTCCGTTCTGGCCGAAAACCGGCGTGCAGACTAAGATGTTCTCCTCTGCGGTGAGGAAATGGAAAGCTCTGCCGTGGTACACGACGTCCTCTGGTTCCCCACCCATCAGATCGCAAGGAGGCATGGCGACCAGATCCCCTATGCGCCAGAACGTGACATGCCTACGGCTGCGGGCGTCGAAGGGCGCGCAGAGAACTATGGCAGCGCCGACGCAGCGGTCCCCATCGGCGTCCGGCGCGGAGGAGAGCGTGGCGACGAGGATGCTGATGACGCGGCTTGCGTCCGGCTGCAAGCGGCGGAAGAACTCGGGGCCGAACTCGCAGGGGATGGTGTAGCGCTCGCCGGTGCGGGGTTCAGGAGCACGTGGCCGCCGCCGCCGCCACGGGTGGCGAAGAAGAGCCAGCGGCCGTCGTACGAGCCCAAATAGCGCGCGGCGCGCGCGTCATCCGGGACGCGGAATCGGTGGGCGGTGCCGCTCCCTCCGTCGCTGCGGTGGAGGCAGGAGAAGGCCGGCCCTCCGGGTAACGGGCGGAGGAGCCACGGGAGCTGGGGCGGCAGGGGCAGCGGCGGGGCCTGCGCGAGCGCCGCGCCCCAGAGGCGGCAGACGAGGGCCGCCTCGTGCGGTCGGCCTCGCACGGGACGCGGCGGACGACCTTGAAAAGATATCATTCGGCGAAGGAGTTTTTTCCTAGAGCATTCGGTAAAGACGTTCTGCGGTCGGGAATGCATCGTCATTCGGCAAGAGAACTGTTTCGCAAAAGGCATTCGGGGGCTCGTGATGACGTGGATCAAGTATAAGGAAAAGGCCGGTTTAACTTGGAATGCGAGACGGATACGGTGCCCCGGCGTTTATCTTTTTTAGGAAATAAATAATGTAATCGTAATCGATTAGGAGTCGTGTCGAAACCTGGGTATAAATATAAACCCATGGTAATTGTAAAATGATCGTTCAATCAATCATACAACAAACCGGCTTCGGGCCACGTGTAAAGCTAGCTAATTCGGCTTGCTGTGTGCTTGGCGTGAAGTGCGGATTTTACGTCAACACAAATGCAATAACCCACGGTGGGACAACAAGCTTCGAAGATGCCTGAATTAAAAGACATTCTGGATGTCACTTTTGAAGAATTGTCTGATCTCTTTGAAAGCTTTACAAAACTCCAACCAGGTGATCTGAGCAGGGTTTGCGTGAGAGGTTAGATCATGAGCCATGCGGTGGGCTAAGTTTTAGCTTGGAACAAGTTATCGGTTCTATTGGATTTTGGCAAGATCTGATAGATCCATTAAGTTACCACGTGTTGCTCTGGGTTTTACCTTTGTGTTTAAATTCATTACAACACTCTTTTGCCCAGTCTAGGTTGATTAGATTCGGTTCTAGCTCATAATGCACTGCGTTTCCATAGCCGAATTCGAAGTCAATCTAGATTGCCACGTGTTGCGGGTTCAAGCTCGTTGGTCTTGTGTAGATCTTGACAGAACCAGGTATCATGCGGTAGATGCAGGTTTTTGGGTCGTCTTAGAGCTAAGCATCCGGTGGATTAGAATTCGATTCGATCTGATAGACCTATCATCATCAACGAAGCATGTTCCTTCTTCACGGAACCCGATTCGGCTATATAGCTGTATTCGGCAGTATCACCACGAGTGAAACATGTCCATGGTTTTGTTTTAAATAAAGAATGCTTTTAGCCTTCCATGTTTAGAGTATATCATGCGGTGGATTGATCTATTCTTGGTTGGTGGTGTGATTCCAAGCAAGTCGTATCATGCGGTGGATTAACTTGCTTGTTTCATGCTCGACGGATTGGAAAGTACCTAGACATGCGGTAGACTAGAGCTTTTAGTCTATGCATTCTTGTTTATTATGAAATTATGGTCATGCTTTCGCCCTTTTATTTATCTATCATCCTCTGTTCCCCGTTAATCGGTTATGAATATACGTTACAATGTTTATTCAGTCAACTACCGATCTTTCGTCATGCTTACGTCACGCATTCGGCAGTGCGCTTCCTGCGTGCTTTGCCGATTGCCGAATGATGCTTTAACTGCTGACAGATAGCTTCCCTGTAGCTATATGTCTCTCAAGATTGGCTTCAACGCCGCAAACATGGAACTGTCTGGTCTCACCCGGCACGTTCCAGGTTTTAATCTAAACGTTTTTATCCCTTTGTTAGTTTTCAGGCAAACTGACTGGCACGCTTCCGGATTCGAAAGCCCGGGCCACGTTTGAAGCCAGCTTTGTTCGGCTTGCTGTGTGCTTGGCGTGAGGTGCGGATTTTACGTCAACACACTTTTTGGCACGCCCGGTGGGACACACACAAGTTTTCAAGATGCCTGAATTGAGCGACATCATGGATGTCACTTTGGAAGAATTGTCTGAAGAGCATCAACAGATGGTAAAGGCTGCTGCTAGTCAATTCATTAACAAATGTTTACTGTCTTTCGCCAAGAACAGGAGCGGTGCACCTTTTCTCAAGTCCGATCTGCCAAGAGTTCTCCTTCCTGGGCAATCTGATCTTACTGAAGAAGAAGAGAGGGAGAGATTCTCGGGCTTGTTATACAAAGCTTTGGGAGAGACAATGACCAATCACAATGCCGCGTTCTTAAACAGTTTTCGGCATACAATGATAAGCATTTTTGGTCAACATGTGGACAAATCCTTTGAACAGATACATGGGCAACTGGGTGGCCCGACATACTTCAATGTTCAAGCACCAGTTCAGAAACCACATGGTAAAGGAAATGCTGATGAAACTGGAGGTTCTGGTGCTAAAGATATAAATGGACAACCGATTCGGCAAGATCCTCAGCTTGCACTGCCGAAAACTCGCACATACGGTGATATGGCATTCGGCACCACAGGGAATCCGCCTGCTTCTGCTTACAAGATATCTCCCTTGAACAACAGACTGCAGAGGGATTTGTATGGAAACGGATATTCAGAGTTTATGGATTACAATGCTATCGACGCTCTCCCGAATCCTGGATATGTTGGTACTGCAGGTATGCTTGCTGGAAAACCAGGGAATCAAGATACCAATATTGACCTCATGGTGCAAAAAATGACCGATGTATTGCAAAATCAATTCGGTCTGAAGCCTAAAAATCAGGGATACATGTACTCGTCTCCTTTCCCTGAATGGTACCAAAGGGTATCATTGCCGAATAGAGTCAAGGTGCCTACAGAGTTTACTAAATTTTCAGGACAAGATGACACAAGTACTGTGGAACATATAGCTCGATATCTGATGCAGCTTGGAGAGGCTTCGGCAGATGAGGCTTTCAGAATTAGATACTTTCCTTTGTCACTGACGGGCCCAGCTTTTACGTGGTTTGCTTCTTTGCCTGCTCAGTCGATCTGTACTTGGAAGGACCTGGAACAGAAATTCCATGCTCATTACTACATTGGCAGTACCGAGAAAAAGTTGGTTGATTTGACCAGCTTAAGGCAGAGGAATAATGAAACACCTACAGAGTTCCTCAGGAGGTTTAGGGAAACTAAGAGTATGTGCTTTTCTCTGAACATACCTGATGACCAGCTGGCTGGTATGGCTGTAGCTGGCATGCTGCCTGCCATTCGGGAGAAGCTGTTCGGGATGGAGTTTGATGATTTGGGCCAGTTGTCGCACAGATTGGCCTTGATGAGTAACCAGGCATATGGTTTCAAGAAAGATGTCAGATTTGCTAAAAATAATGATGTAGCTGACATCTATAACCAATTCCTTGAAAGAGCAGATCAAGAAGATGAGTATGAAGATAGCGAGGAAATAGCTGCAGCAGAGATAGTGTGGAGCAAAGAACCAGTTACAATGACTCAAAGATGGATCAAACAGATGAAAGGAACATATGATTTTGATGTGACTAAGGCAGACAAATTGTTTGAGTTCCTGGTGAAAGAAGGCCGAATCAAATTGCCAGAGGGGCATTCTATGCTTCGGCCCGATGGAGTGAAAGATAAGAGGTACTGTGGGTTTCATGATAGAAATTCTCATTCCATTAATGAATGCAGAGTCTTTAGGATGAAGATTCAGAAAGCTATCCAGGAAGGACATTTGAAATTCGACAACAAAATGAAACTGGACAGTAACCCTTTCCCTCAGAATATGATCGGGTTCTCGGTTAATATGGTAAATGCTGTTCCATCTGGAGAAAAGGGAAGATTGAAAGTTTTAACCTCAAAGAAGGCAGGGCAGGATGGTTCAGTTGATCCTACTCGGCAGATCACGATGGAACAAATTCGCCGGAAAAATCTTCGGTTCCCGAATAGCCGATTTGAAGTGGGCGAATCCTTTAAACCTAGAGTTACTACACGTATTCTCCTCAACAAATGGCAGCGTCAGCAAGAAAAAGAGCGTTTTCAAAGGCGTGAATACGAGGAGGAGAAAAGAAGGCGCGAAGAAGAAAGGTTTGAGGAAGAACAAGAAGAGTATGCTCGAGAGCAGGAACGAGCGCATTGGGGGTGTGCATTCTTCAGACACTGTTGGAACGAAGGTTTAAAGCTGCCTACAAAGAATAACTGTCCTGAGTGCAATAATGGGTATGTCGAACATAGGCAAAATGTTGCCAATCGCCGATCTGTCCATGAAAGAATTGGTAGGGTGCATCTTAGTGATGATCGGCGTTTTGATGATCAACCAAGAAAGAGACATGCTGATTGCAGATGGATTGATCATGAGGAAACACACAAGCATTCACACAAGCCAGTACATGCAAACAATATTATTCTATTAGAACAGTACACCAAACAATAAAATTAGAACAAAAGAAGGCTGAAAAACTAATCTACGCTTTGCTACAAACACGTGAGCGCGAAAATCACTCAAATCGGAGCTAAAATGGAGAAGTTATGGCGTTTCTACGGTTCGGGGGCTTACTGGCAAAGTTTTAAGAGTTCCAGGGGCTTATTTGTGAAAAACCAGGGACCTAAACGTAATTTAATATAAAAACAGCAGGGCTAAAGCGTAAAATAACTGAAACAGGACCTCGGGTACTATTTTTAAATAAGACAGGGGGTTTTCCATAAAATTCAGGACCTAAATCTAATTATTTTTGAATAGATCTGGACCGCGGGTTAATTTCGAAAAAGGCAGGGGCTCTTTAGCAAAACTGCCAGCGCTGACCGGTATGGACTGGTTTGACTGCCCTCGCGGCCCAGCAGCGCGCTCGCCTCCCCTCACCCCGCGGCCCAACGCGGCCCAGCAGGCCCGCCGCAGCACCCGCCTCCAGCCGCTGACACGCGGGACCCGCGTGTCAGGGTCGTCCCCTACCCTCGACCGAGCCGGACTCTGGCACGAGTCCGACCGAGGCAGGGCGCGCACGCCGAGGCCCACCGGGGCCACCCGAGCCGCCCTGTTGCCGCCCGATTTAAGCTCCGCCACGCCGCCTCTCAACCCCCCCGAAACCGCGCCACAAAACCCTAGCCGCCGCCTCTCGAGCTCGCAGCGCCGCCGCTCTTCGTCGCCCGAGCGCCCGCGCCGACGAACTCGCCGCTCCGTCACCCCTCTGCCCCGGCCGACCCGCGGAGCAGCACCACCGGGCCGCCAGGAGCACGCCAAGCCCCGCACGACCCCTCCCGCGCCCCGGAACTCCATCGCCGGCGCACCCCGGCGCCCACTGTCCGCCGGTCGCCGGTCGATCCCTCTCTCCGCCGCCGTTTCCGTCGATTCGTCCTCCCCCCTGCGTGGGCGGGAGAGCGAGCGGGCCGAAGTGGGCCGAAAGCGGAACGGGGCGAGCTGGGCTGCTGCGGGTGAGGCGGAGCGGGCCGAGCTGCAAGTGGGAGAGCGAGGCAGTTGGGCCGAGCTGAGGAAAAAGAAGAAGGGGCGGGCTCGGCTCGGGGAGACAGTTCAGGGAGGGAAAACTGACTCGGGCTGTAGCAACTTTTCTAGGGCTCCAAACAAGACGATTCAAATTTGAGTTTAAACCAGGTTTAAATTCCAATTGAATGGCACACAAACCAAACCCAATGCAGCCAGCATGAATGCAACAAAAATGTTTCTAACCTTATATTTGATTTTGTTTTGCCAAAAATTATTTATTTACCCTATGTTGAGCATGGGAACTTTAATAAAAAGCATATTAATTACTAAAATTTTAAATAGGCCTAATTTAGGGTGTTACATAAAGTCGCTGATAGATCTATCATCATCAACGAAGCGTGTTCCTTCTTCATGGAACCCGATTCGGCTATATAGCTGTATTCGGCAATGTCGCCACGAGTGAAACATGTCCATGTTTTTGGGAAGTACAATGGTCTCTCTCCTTTCTACAAGCTACTCAATCAACTTTTTAGAGGGACTTTGTATCCGAGAGCAGGTGATGCGGATAATATCTCTAAGAGAGCTAAGAACTTGTTGTTTCAAATGGCTCCTGGCAAGCCCAAGTTCAAAGTCTTCAACTTCATTTGGAATGAGATCATCCTATGCTCTTTTGACTCTACTAGTGGATGTCACTATGCTCCCTGTATCTTTCATATGATCAAGCATGTGACTGGGGTCAATATTCTCACCGACAAGATTCACACTCCATATCGCTCTCCACATGGCAAGATTGAGCAACTTCTCAAGATCAAGTCCAAGGCATATGTGAGTGTCTTTGATCCATCTTCTCATGCATAGTGTAAATCTATCATGATAGAATTTCTCAGGGTCACGAGCGGCCTGGATCTTTTTTTATTAGAACTTGATTATTATTGATGCCTAATGTCACTTATACTTTATTAATTGGGTTGCAACTGGGTTCTATTCACTTGTAGTAAATGTTAAAACGAACCAACTAAAAATGCTAACGCAGTTCAGCCGTGTCTAGCCTTACTTTGAGCCTTCATACACTCGTGCTATACTTGCTAAGTAAATATTTTACTTACACTTGTCATTTATTCAACAAAATCCCGGATGGGTAATAGATTGGGCTGTGCATGAGTCTGCTGTTGAGTTTCCAGAAGATCTATCGTACTACTGAGTTGCGTTCTCCTAGTCAGAGTCCCTGTGGATTGCGGCTCCGCTTAGTTTGAGAGTTATTAGTCTTCCGCTGTATTGATTAGTTTATTTATGTTGCACTCTGATGTAACACTCTATTTATTCAAGCATATGTTCTCTGTTTATCATATTTGTTTGCTATATGTGTACTTTGACTTCCTGGCACACATATGGCCGTATTCGGGTTTCTGTGTAAATCCGGGTGTGACATGTATGCCGCCAATGTACAATTAAGAAGATGACCTGCAAAAAATTAGATTTTTTGTCTTCAAAAATCAATGCATTTCGACACAACCACATCGACCAACAAGTAGCCGCTGCTTCCAATAACACTAGGGGTTCAATGTCATTGCTGAACCCGGTCAGCCAGGAGCCAAACATATTGGCTACGCTACGGGGCCGGGCTAAGCCATATGCCACCTGTATTACTGCCCATACTAAATAAGCCCGTCAACAATCGAAGAACAAATGTTGAATTGTTTCATCTTCATGACAAAAGCAGCATTGTTTACTACCTTGCTAAATATGCTTTGCAAGATTATCTTTTGTTAATATAACGCCTCTACGGAGATACCAAAGAAAAAAATTTATTTTCAGAGGGGTCTTTAGCTTCTAGAGACGTTTGTTAATGTTAGGAACATTGTTATGGATAAATGCCAAGTAATGAGATTTAACCGAGAACTCCCCATTTTGGTGTAAGTTTCAGCGAAACTCATCGTCATCTTGGCCTAAAACAATATTGGAGATACGTGGAAGGAGATTATTCCACATTACCAATTTGTTACCAAGAAGATCTCTGTGCCATGAGATATTTTACGGATTATTAACCAAAACCTCTGCTAGTGTATCATGTTTTCGACGGGCAATATTATATAGAGTAGGATAATAGAGTTCTATTTCCCAGCCATCTATCTTCCCAGAATCTTATTTGTGATCCACTTTTAATTGTGAATGTACCAAAGCGAAAAAAATTATGTCTGACCTTCATAAGACTGGCCCAGAAATGGGAATCCTCTTTGTAGACATATTTTATCTGTGGTGAGCATACTCCTCTTTGTAGAAATTATCTCCTATTACGAGTAGATTCTGACCCTGAGCACTCCATTCTTTTTCTTCTCCTTCTCATCTTGGGGCCTATCGCCTTTTGGAGGCCATTATTGATGACCATGCTTGGGGATGGCATGGAGTTGGAGGAGACCAGCAAGGGTGTCCAAGCCAAGAAGGAGGCCCGAAGCTTATCCGGTTCGAGACACCAAGGTGGAGGCCCAAAGAAACTCAAGTTTGAGTCCACCTCGGAGCCCAGGAGCGGTCCGCACTAAATATGTCGCCCAGGTCGCATACGGGCTCGGTTTTTGACGTTCTACATATGCATGGAAAGCTAAGGATATAAGCTTTCCAATGGCACTGGTCCCATATCAAAATTCCTTCTTAGGAAATGGGAATCGTGAAAACAATATAACATCCAGAATCTGTCAGGATGTTGTGCCATCGTCTTTTGAGCCTTTGGGCCATGTGTTGTGTTAGAGCCCCCCAACCCTAGCTCGCCCCTAGGATGATAAATTTTGTAGCCGCCATCATTTAAGATTTAGGTTTTGCTTAGATTATTCTACTGAGAATAGTTTCACCGTCATCGGTTTGTAGAACCCCAACTTCCGTGCTTAATCATTCATCTGCAGTGTCACTTCATATTGACAGCTGCATTCTTTCGAGTTCTTGCTTGTGTTCTTCATTTCTAGGCATGGATTAGCCTTCTTGGCGAGGTCAACCGGGTTGTGACATGGTTGATAACCAGAGGAGTCGTGGTGCTAAAACTGTAGGGTTCGAGTTTGCTAACTTGAAGCCGGATCGGTGTGTTGCGTTCCACCCAAAACAAGTTACCCTTCACCTGACGGAAGATTGGGCCACCCTAGTTCCCATCAAGTGGTAATCAGAGACTCAAGTATTACCATTAGGCTTACCCTAGATTAGTTTTGTGTCTTCGTACTATAGTCCAGAAAATTGCCCTACAAAAATATTTGTTTCATTGTATTCCACTATCCTAGTACCCTTTTAGCCTTTGCAATTTTGTTTCAGATTTGCTTTGTTGAGTTCGTGCCATGGTCGGGTCTTGTTGCTGGTATTAGGTCATGTTCGTCGTCGTAGTTCAATCGCCCATTGCTATCACTCCCCACAATATTTTTAGTTCCCATATTTTCCGCAACCTCGTGTTTCTTCATGTTGTGCAGGGCCATCTTAGAGCACAAACACGCCGAGGACAGCTTTTCTCAAGAAGAGGAGGATGATGAGTACATGACATCCATGCATATCACCATGCTTGGGGGATGCCATGGGGTTGGAGGAGACCAGCAAGGGTGTCCAAGCCAAGAATGAGGCCCGAAGCTTATCCGGTTCGAGATGCCAAGGTGGAGGCCCAAAGAAACTCAAGTTCGAGTCCACCTCGGAGCCAAGGAGCAACCCGCACTAAATCCATCGTCCAGGTCGCATACGGGCTCGGTTTTTTATGTTCTACATATGCATGGAAAGCTAAGCATATAATATTTCCAATGGCATCGGTCCCATATCAAAATTCCTTCTGAGGAAACGGGAATCGTGAAAACAATATGATATCCAGAATCTGTCAGGATGTTGTGCCATCATCTTTTGGGCCTTTGGGCCATGTATTGTGTTAGAGCCCATTAGGGGGGCGCCCCCAACCCTAGCTCGCCCCTAAGATGATAAATTCAGTAGCCACTGTCATTTAAGATTTGTGTTTTGCTTAGATTATTCTATCAAGAACAGTTTTGTCATCATCGGTTTGTAGAACCCCAACTTTCGTGCTTAATCATTCATATTGAGAGCTGCGTTCTTTCGAGTTCTTGCTTGTGTTCTTCATTTCGTAGGCAGGGATTAGCCTTCTTGGAGAGGTCAACCGGGTTGTGACACGGTTGATAACTAGAGGAGTCGTGGTGCTAAGATTGCAGGGTTCGAGTTTGCTAACTTGAAGCCGGATCGGTGTGCTGCATTCCGCCCAAAACGAGTTACCCTTCACCTGACGGAAGATCTGTCCACTCTAGTTCCCATCAATTATTTGTGCCCTCCAATATTCACTGAATATTGTGTTGATAAAATCAATTGGGGTTTTGTCTGCATGTATTGTTTTCTGCTTTATCGTTTTGCAAAGCACATCTGGGGTCACATGTTCTTTAGAGTAGTTGCTTTTGCCAGCTCGTCAGCTTCACCATTGTAAGATCTTGGTATGCTTTTGAATGTGAACCCTAGGAAGTACATCTCTGTGAAGCTAAGCACTTTACTAGGTCCATCTCTTTGGCCATATATTCTGTTAGAATCTTATACCCCTTGTTCTGTGCATCAGTCCCGGATCTTGAAAGGATCTTGCGAGTACGACACGAGCTCTCACTCCACTAAAAATGATGTAGATAAATCTTTGTGGAAAACCCTAGATATAGGTGTTCAAGCAACCACGACGAGGAAATATAATTTTGGTGAAGCCGACCGCAAATTATTTTCACACAACTCCATTAGAGTACGAGTGATTGTCGCTCCCTTACGAGTCTATTTGACCCTTAGGACTCTTTAATTCTTGTCCTACACAAGAATCTAGTGATATAGAACTCTCTATTCTATTCCTCTTGAATGCTCCTAATTGCCCCGTACAAGCCTTGGATGAAATGTAGGTCGATCTCACCAACTCTGTCCAACGACTAAGTCGGGCCCCTTGACCATGCCAGATTGGGGGCGTCCAACCGTCATGGTTGGTGGGCCACCGTCGTTCAATGCTATAAAAGAGGGAAGTGGGATGGGGGCACATACCACGAGGTTCACCGTGCCGCCCATAACCCACCAACAAAACCCTAGCACCGATCTGCTAACGCGCTGAAGCGACAGGAAGCTCCACCACCCCAGCGCAGTCGCCACCACCTCTGCATCCTCTTCACCGACATCGCCCACGCCGTCATCACCGCCACGACATTGATGGCCATGACGCTCTCCAATCTCGAAGGTCGATCATGTTTCTCTCTCTCTCTATATATATATATATATATATGTTCTTGTTCTCAATCAATAGATCCAGACGTTTTACCTCAAGTTCATGATGTTACCGGACTCGATTTACTCCTAGAAGTTTATACGGATCTAACATGAAACTCTTGTTTTCGCTCTTGTCTTGCTTGACTCCGCCCCCTTGTTTATACAATACGTACCCTTCAAGGCCCTGTGTACATGCAAGTAGGAGTTCTATTCCTAATAGAATTCAATGCTCAAGTCCTAATAGTACTAG
>OAMR01000194.1:1683320-1698255 GCA_900205405.1 Echinochloa crus-galli | reverse complement strand
ACAAAACCCTAGCACCGATCTGCTAATGCGCTGAAGCGACAAGAAGCTCCACGACCCCAGCGCAGTCGCCACCACCTCTGCATCCTCTTCACCGACATCGCCCACGCCGTCATCACCGCCACGACATTGATGGCCATGACGCTCTCCAATCTCGAAGGTCGATCATGTTTCTCTCTCTCTCTATATATATATATATATATATGTTCTTGTTCTCAATCAATAGATCCAGACGTTTTACCTCAAGTTCATGATGTTACCGGACTCGATTTACTCCTAGAAGTTTATATGGATCTAACATCGGTATTAGAGCTTACACTAGTGAGTAGATCCTTGTTCGGGGAAGAAAAGAAACACATCGAGAGAAATGAAAAATGATCACAGATCGAATCGAAAGAAAGAAACAAGAAATGCAACAACCCTAACACTAGATCTCGGGAAGAACCAAGCAGAGGACCGGCAGAGCCCACCTAGTCTGCGCTGTCGGTCATCACCGCCGACGGCCACCCATGGCGCCATGGGGGAAGAACTCCGAGCCAAAGCCACCACCGTCGGTGCACGGGGTGCAAAGGGCACCGTCGGGGAGCCACTCGACGGCAGCGCGCTCACCCTCTGATGAACGCGTGCGTCGGTGAGGGGGCCCGCGGTGACGCAACCACCTCCTCTAGCCACCATGTGCGGCTGCCACTTTTTCACTCTCACTCATGGCTGTTGGCGGTCGTTACGGACCGATTTTGGACCTCCAACCCAATATAAAATAAACATAATGGAATGAGGAAAAATCTCCATCCTATTTCCTCGGTCCCGTAGGAGATTCAGATCCTTCTGAAATCATTGCGGCCGAATCTCAGCGGATTCCTTTTAAGATTTCACTGACAAGACCTCATGAGTGGCAAGATGCTTTCAAGAACTGGCCTTTGCCCCCAATCGCCGGATGGAGAAACTGGTACAAAAGGATCTCTGACGATAAAAGTCCCCAGACACAGAATTGGGACAGCCTTCGTATTTCTCATTGCTTGGAGCTATCTCTAGCTGAAACACCAAAGAATGAGAACCTTCTGATCGCAGCTTGCCACTTCTGGTCCAATGGTGCAAATGCTTTTCTCTTCGGCCATGGCCCAATGTCCCCTACCTTAGCCGATGTCTACATGATGACCGGCCTGAATGTTACAGGAACTGTGCATCCATATGACCATAAAGGTTCCTCCAAGCAGACAGGAGTGAAAACAGGGGTTGGATATAAGAGATACATTCAGAATCATATGTCTGATGGCCCTCTGACCGATGTTGAATACAGGGCCTTCCTGAATATGTGGCTATGCAGATCAGTTTTTTGTGGCAAAGCCAATGAGCCAACCTTGAATCACATTGTGATGGCTGAAGAGCTGGCTGCTGGAAAAGTCATCCCACTTGGGAAATATCTCCTGGGAAGTGTTTACCATATGCTCAACCAAACCACCCACCTGATGCACACTAGCAAGAAGATCCCCTGTGTCAATGGTCCCTGGTGGTTCGTCCAGATGTGGCTGCAATTATATATGCACCAAATCGTTGCTATTGATCTCAACAGCCGAGACTTCCCTTCAATCAATTATAAAGAAGGAGAAACCCGAAGAACCAAAGGTTGTCAAACTTATGGAGAAGCTGCCTCCACTGTATCCATCAACAAGACCATCGGTGAACTATTTGAGCTCTTCTTCAGGGGTTTTGCCAATCCTCTTTGGTTCCCTTATTTGGACAATGACAACCTTACTCTCCCTTGCGAATTCAGCTTTGAGACTGGATGCACTGATGTACAATCTGTAGCAATTTTTAATGCCTTCATCCAGCCCTGCATCCTGCCAGCCGAATTCTGTGGAGGGAGGCTAGTCCAAAGCACTTATGAATATTATCAGCCAAACATGATGGCTAGACAGTTGGGATGTGGCCAAGTGCCCCCTAGGCTATTTCTCCATGAATTCCTCAGGCCCAGGGAGATAGTCAAGGATCTCACAGAAACAAGAAGGATTTTCAACTATAAATGCTGTGGAACTATTTATGCACCTGATCCTTTTGTGCCAATAATATCTGCTCATCCTTCCTTCACTCTCTGGTGGCAAGAATTCCATGATCATATCTTCAACATGCCAATTCATCCCTTCTGCCTTGAATTAATGCCTGACTATCAGCCAACTGCAGAGGTAATATGCTTATTCCTTTATCTATCTTAACAACATTGGCCCCAATTAATTCTGACTCCATTATTTTGCAGGACATAACACCTGCCCCTCTTGCCAGGGTAATTTTATACAAAACTGCAGGCCCAATCTCTGCTTTGGGGCACCAATCCCCTACCTTGGCTCAGCTGATGGCTAGACAAGCTTCTTCAGATCCAATACTCACTAGACCATCATCTGTCAAGAGGAAAACCCTCCTTATAGCTGCTCCCTCGGTTGTAAAGAAGAAAAGAACAAGTAGCAAAATCAAGGTCAGAGTCCTTCTTCTTTGACTATAATGCTTTTGGTGTTTTTGCTCAGCTTTGTTTCTTTTTGATTTCAGTCCAAAGAACAACAGCCAGCAATCAGTACAGGTCCTGCCGATGCTCCAATGATTGGTAAAATTTTCTCACATTTTTGTCTTTAAAGTTCCTCTCCATCGGCATTTATTCCTTTTCAGTTTCAGAGCAAATCTCAATAGACCCAATTTCGGAGAATCCTCCTTCTCATCAAGAACTAGCTTCAGCTTCTCCTGATGTTCCTCAACTAGAAGCCTCTTTTCCACCAACAGATCTTCCAAGCTCTCCTCAGCATGACATACAAGAATCTTTGCCTGAGCTCGAGCTGCCCTCTCTTTCCATTCAAGAGACCAGGAATGAGGTAGAGATAATTACCCAGTCTTCCAGTTTTTATTCAATGGATCATCAATAATTCGGCATAATCTTCTTTCAGGAGAAAACCACTTCTTCACCCAGCTATTCATTTGCTGTGGATGATCTAGTTGCCGAACAAGGAGAAGAAACCTCTTCTGGTCAAACTTTATCAGAGGAGAATCAAGCAAAACTGAAAGAAATCCTCTCTTTTCTGCATAAGGACACTCGGGAACAAGTTACCAATGCTGATCTTTTAAGAGATTTGCTTGAATCAGTTGACCAAGATCTTCCTGCCGATATCAAGACTTCTTTAGATCCAATTTCCAGATTGGATGATCATTTTATCGCAGTGAAACAAGCTCTGAAGAATCAATCGGCTCAACCAGCCTTGGAGCAAAGGAGAACTTTGGTTAAGCAATCTGTAAAAGATCTGCATACTCAAGTCCAGAATGATAAGGAATTATTAACCAAACTGGAATCTGAACTTGAAATGAAGGAGATCAGAAAAGCTGCACTTGAAGCCGAATTGAAAAATCTATCGGCCGAAATTGAAGCTGACAAGAAGAAAATAGTAGAGCTTCCCAAGCTAACAGAGAAGAGGCGAAAGGAAGCCTTAGCAGCTCTAAACGAAGACAAACAACTCAAGGCGAAGCTCGCTGCCCTGACCAGAACCCAAGAAGCTGATAAAAACTTATTAGAGAACATCAGCAACATGATATCAAATGCCAAAAATGTAATCTCAAAGTTCTTGGGTGTGTGAATTATGTTTGATAGCCGAATGTTTTATTAACCCTGTAATCTTGTCATCCTTTCAACTCTGTTTTCTTTCATTCGGCAAAGTTGGCCATAATAGTACTTAGACCCGAAAACGCTTCAACTATGACATAGCCGAATCCCATCCAGTCAAAGCCGAATACGACTCGATAAGAATCCCAAACGACATGAGAACCGATCGGCTGGAAAATCCTTTCCACCTTCCGAACTCTTCGGAATACGTGCCACGATCTTTGGCCATGATTTTCTCTGCGGGTTCTATAAATAAACACCCAAGCAGCCCACAGTTTCTTCACCAAGTTCTTCGCCTTCCAAGTTCTTGCCGGCCCAAGCCATTCTTTTCCCTATCCACAGTATTTCCGAGGAACTTCCAATGGCCGACAACAACAGGAGGCGCCCGGCTGCCGATGAGGCCGAAGGAAGTCGTGCCGGCGCTCGCCGCAGGTGAGTAGCTGCTTGCTTCTCTTTGTTCTTCTCGAGATTTCCTCCCTCTTTCTTTGACGAATCTCTTTGTTCTTTCAGGGTAATCCAATGGATTGCCGGCGCCGGTGCGCCAGTCGCAGCTCCAGCCGCCGCTCCTGCGGCATCTTCGAGTTCGTCCAATCGATCTCTCGAATCGGACGACTACCGCTACACGGACGGCGATGCTCGCCGATTCAAGGCGGAGCGCGACGACTCTCGTCGTGAACTGGAGGCTATCTCCAAGCAAGCCGGGATTGCTGACCTCGAATGGCAGCACGAGCGCAAGCAACTGCTCGAAGTCATTGATGGTGAGTCCTGCAATCTGCTCAATCTCAACCTTGTCCCCTAACTGATATTATTCTGCTGCCCCTTTTGTAAACTTGCAGCGCGTGATGCCGAACTCGATCGGCTAAAGGCGCTGGCGAATGAGCTGGCGAACAAGGTGAATGCTCCTGGGGACACACCAGAAGCTCGCCTCGGCGCGGTGGCGGGCCGCATCGATGAGGTGGCCTCGCACGGCATCCGTCTGGGCACTGCCGCAGGCCTAGTCGCCATGTCGACGCACACCAATACCGACTACTCCAGGCTACCGACCGGCTTCGCTAATGGTAACCCGGAGGAGATCGATGACATCGAGGCTTCCATAGATCGCCTTGATGCTCATGGCGCCGCCATTGCCGATTCCATTCATCCTCAGTCCGTTTTGAACAAGCTATTCCATTAGTTTGTACTAGGGATTTATGGAATTTCGGCAATAAAACTTATCTTTTGTGATCTTGCATGAACATCTGATGTAGTATATTTTTGTGCTAAGGGCAATACATTCAGTACTGGCCATTTTCCTTTTCTGTCAACATTTGTTCTGAAGGTGATTTCTTCCCGAAAATCGGCTGTTCGGCAAATTAATATATCAATCACCGATCGATTTCAACACTGGGATAATACCTTTTCAAATATCTTCCATTTATAGCAGAAGCAAATTCTTCTCCCAATAATGTCTTCAAAATATATGCATTTCCAGGCACGCATCTAACCACTCTGAAAGGACCTTCCCAATTTGGAGACCACTTGCCGAATGCTGCATATTTGGTTCCAATCGGCAATATCGCTTTCCAGACTAAATCACCTTCTGTAAATTGCTTAACTTTCACCTTCTTATTGTAATACTTAGCAACTCGCATTTTGTTCTTCTCAATATTCTCCAAAGCCCTGAGACGAATCATATGCAAATCTTCTAATTCATCCATCATTAAATCTTTATAATCTTTAGAACTTAAATCCTTTTGCAACTTTATTCTCCTTGAGTCTAATTGTATTTCCCATGGCAAGATAGCATGATGCCCATACACCAACTCATAGGGAGACGTCTGTGTAGCCCCATG
Organism: Echinochloa crus-galli; assembly: GCA_900205405.1. Classification (NCBI taxonomy): domain Eukaryota; kingdom Viridiplantae; phylum Streptophyta; class Magnoliopsida; order Poales; family Poaceae; genus Echinochloa; species Echinochloa crus-galli. The sequence continues at coordinate 1,692,792 of OAMR01000194.1, read as the reverse complement.
TGGAGCCATTCGGTAAGCCCATAAAGCCTCACTGAGTACCGAATGCCACTTTCTCGGCTTCTGATCAATCTTCTTCTGTATAATTTTAATCATAATCTTGTTAGAAGCCTCTGCCTGACCATTAGCTTGGGCATAATAAGGAGAAGAATTTAACAATCTGATGCCCATACTTTCAGCAAAATCTCTGAATTCTGAAGATGTAAATTGAGTCCCTTGATCAGTGGTGATTGTCTGAGGAATCCCAAATCTGTAAATGATGTGTTCTTTAACAAATTCAACCATATTCTCCGACGTCACCTTCTTTAATGGAATTGCCTCAACCCACTTGGTAAAATAATCGGTTGCCAAAAGCACAAACTTATGCCCCTTGCTAGATGGAGGATTTATTTGGCCAATCAAATCTATTCCCCATCCTCTGAATGGCCATGGCTTGACAATGGGATTCAAAGCCGATGCCGGAACTCTCTGAATGTTTCCAAATTTCTGACAGTCTTGACATCCTTTATAATATTCAAAACAATCTTCCAACATTGTCGGCCAGTAATATCCAGTTCTTCTAATAACCCACTTCATTCGGTAGGCCGATTGATGTGCTCCACACAACCCATCATGTACTTCACTCATCAGCCTTTTTGCTTCTTCATGATTTAGGCAATGTAACAGCACTCCATCCAGGGATTTATAATACAAATTATCATCAAGAAGAACAAACTTTAAAGCTTTATACCTGAGCTTTCTAGAAACCTTTCGGGACGGATTCTCCAGATAATCGGCAATCTCTTTTCTCCAATCATCTTCTGCCAGATTACTCCCGAATGCATATACATCATTAGCAAAAACTTCTCGAAGCTCTTTATAACCTGATGCACTTTGGGCCAATCTATTTGCCTCTCCATTATCCCCTCTAGGAATGTGTTGTAGAATTACTGACCGAAAGCTCTTCAATATTTCTTTGCATTCTTCATAGTAATTCCTCAAGGTATCACTTTTGCACTCATATTCACCATTCAATTGCTTTATGACCAATTCTGAATCTCCAAAAATTTCAACCGCAATGGCCTTTGCTTCTTTCAAATATTGGAGCCCTTTGAGCAATGCCTCATACTCAGCTTGATTGTTAGTAACAGCAGATTGAATGGGAACAGCAAACTCAAATGTTTCTCCTTTGGGTGAAATTAATAAGATACCTGCTCCACCACCTTTGTTGCATGAAGATCCATCGAAGAATAACACCCAAGGAACAATGTTAAGCAAATTTATCGATGTATCATGATGTTCAGTAATGAAGTCGGCAATAATCTGTCCCTTAACAGCCTTTGCCGATTCAAACCTTAACTCAAATTCAGACAAAGCTAAAATCCATTTGCCAATCCTTCCGTTCAAAATTGGCATAGACAACATGTGTTTTATCACATCAAACTTTGAATACACAATGCATTCGGCATGTAGTAAGTAGTGCCGAAATTTTGTACAGGAGTAGTAAACACATAAGCAAAGTTTCTCTATAGCCGAATACCTTGTCTCTGGATCTAGTAACTTTCGGCTAAGGTATGCAACTACTCTTTCCTTCCCTTCAAATTCTTGAATGAGGGCCGATCCAATAGTTTGGGCATCGGCCGCCACGTACAACTTGAAAGGCTTGTTCAATTGTGGAGGCACCAATACTGGTGGCTTCTTCATGTACTCTTTTATTTCATTAAAAGCCTTTTGTTGTTCGTCACCCCATACAAACTTTTGATCCTTCTTTATTTTCAATAGTGAGGAAAAGGGCAACACCTTTTGTGACAAGTTTGATATGAATCTTCTCACAAAATTTATCTTGCCAAGCAGTGATTGTAGCTCTTTAAGATTAGTTGGAGGAACAATTTCATCAATTGCCTTCATGCTTTTCTTACCAACTCCTATTCCTCCTTCATGTATCAAAAATCCCAGAAACTCTCCAGCCGAAACTCCAAAAGCACACTTGTTCGGGTTCATCTTAAGCCCATGTTTCCTGGTGCATTCTAGAGTTTTCCTTATGTCAGCCAAATGGGACTCATGATCCAATGACTTGATCACTACATCATCAATATATATTTCCACAATCTTGCCGATCAACTCATGAAAAATATAATTCATAGCCCTTTGATAAGTTGCACCGGCATTTTTCAATCCAAAGGTCATGACAACCCACTCAAACAACCCTATGTGTCCAGGACATCTGAAAGCTGTCTTTACTATATCTTCCAATGCCATATAAATCTGATTGTATCCTGCGTTACCGTCCATGAAACTGAGCACTTTGTATCCAGCAGCAGCATCAACCAATGAATCAGCAACAGGCATTGGATATCCATCCATGGGTGTAGCCTTGTTTAAGTCTCTAAAGTCTATGCAAACCCTCATCTTTCCATTTTTCTTATAGACAGGAACAATATTAGAGATCCAATCCGCGTATTTACAGGGCCGAATGAAATTTGCATCTAGTAATCTTTCAATCTCCTTTTTCACATCGGCCAATACTTCTTCCTTGTAGATTTTTCGGGGTGGTTGCTTGTAAGGTCTGTATCCAGGTTTGATTGGCAACCGATGCTCAACAATAGAACGGTCTAGACCAGGCATCTCCGAATAATCCCAACTTATGCCCCTTGCTAGATGGAGGATTTATTTGGCCAATCAAATCTATTCCCCATCCTCTGAATGGCCATGGCTTGATAATAGGATTCAGAACTGATGCTGGAACTCTCTAAATGTTTCCAAATCTCTGGCAATCTTGGCATCCCTTATAATATTCAAAGCAGTCTTCTAGCATTATAGGCCAATAGTACCCAGATCTCCATAACCCACTTCATTCGGTAGGCCGATTGATGTGCTCCACACAACCCATCATGTACTTCACTCATCAGCCTTTTTGCTTCTTCATGATTTAAGCAATGTAACAGCACCCCATCCAAGGATTTATAATATAAATTATTATCAAGAAGAACAAACTTTAAAGCTTTATACCTGAGCTTTCTTGAAACCTTTCGGGATGGATTCTCCATATAATCAACAATTTCTTTTCTCCAATCATCTTCTGCCAGATTGCTCCCGAAAGCACATACATCATTAGCAAAAACTCTTTGAAGCTCTTTATAACCCGAAGCACTTTGAGCTAATCTGTTCGCCCCTTCATTGTCTTTCCTAGGAATATGTCGCAGAATTACTGACTGAAACTCCTTTAAGATTTGCTTGCATTCTTCATAGTAATTCCTTAAGATATCGTTCCTGCACTCATATTCGCCATTTAATTGCCTTATGACTAATTCTGAATCCCCAAAAATTTCAACTGCAATGGCCTTTGCTTCTCTCAAGTATTGAAGTCCTCTGAGCAATGCTTCATACTCGGCTTGATTATTAGTGACAGTCGGTTGAATAGGAATAGCAAATTCAAATACCTCTCATCTTGGCGAAATTAATAAAATACCTATTCCACCACCTTTGTCGCATGAAGATCCATCGAAGAATAATACCCAAGGAGTAATTTCAAGCAAATTAGTTGATGAATCACGATGTTCAGTAATGAAGTCAGCAATAATCTGTCCTTTAACAGCTTTTGCCGATTCAAACCTTAACTCAAATTCAGACAAAGCTAAAATCCATTTGCCAATCCTTCCGTTCAAAATTGGCATAGACAACATGTGCTTTATCACATCAAATTTTGAATACACAATGCATTCGGCATGTAGCAAGTAGTGCCGAAATTTTGTACAGGAGTAGTAAACACATAAACAAAGTTTCTCAGTAGCCGAATACCTCGTTTCGGGATCAAGCAATCTTCGGCTAAGGTATGCAACTGCCCTTTCCTTTCCCTCAAATTCTTGTATGAGGGCCGATCCAATAGTTTGGGCATCGGCCGCCACGTACAACTTAAAAGGCTTGTTTAGCTGTGGAGGTACCAATACTGGTGGCTCTTTCATGTATTCCTTGATCTCATCGAAAGCCTTTTGTTGTTCGTCACCCCATACAAACTCCTGATCCTTCTTGACTTTCAGCAGTGAAGAGAAAGGCAACACCTTCTGTGATAAGTTTGATATGAATCTTCTTACGAAATTTATCTTACCAAGTAATGACTGTAATTCCTTAAGATTAGTTGGAGGAACAACCTCATCAATGGCTTCCATACTTTTCTTGCCAACTCCTATTCCTCCTTCATGCACCAGAAATCCCAAAAATTCCCCTGCCGAAACTCCAAAAGCACATTTATTCGGGTTCATCTTGAGCCCATGTTTCCTAGTGCATTCTAGAGTTTTTCTTATATCGACCAAATGTGATTCATGATCCAATGACTTAACCACAATGTCATCGATATATATCTCCACAATCTTGCCGATCAACTCATGAAAAATATAATTCATGGCTCTCTGATAAGTTGCACCAGCATTCTTCAAACCAAACGTCATGACAACCCATTCAAACAACCCTATATGTCCTGGACATCTGAAAGCTGTTTTCGCTATATCTTCCAATGCCATAAAAATTTGATTGTACCCTGCATTACCATCCATGAAACTAATCACTTTATATCCAGCAGCAGCATCAACCAACGAGTCAGCAATAGGCATTGGATATCCATCCATGGGTGTAGCTCTGTTCAGATCTCTAAAGTCTATGCAAACTCTCATCTTCCCATTTTTCTTGTACACAGGAACAATATTAGAGATCCATTCTGCATATCTGCATGGCCGAATAAAATTTGCTGCTATTAATCTTTCCACTTCTTTCTTTACATCGGTCAACACTTCATCTTTGTAGATTTTCCGGGGTGGTTGCTTGTAAGGTTTATAACCAGGCTTGATCGGCAATCGATGCTCAACAATGGAACGATCTAAACCAGGCATCTCCGAATAATCCGAAGCAAAGCAATCTTTGTATTCTTTTAACAACTCAATCAACTTTTCTCTGAAAACTGAATCTAAGCTAGCACTGATGAATATCGGCCTTGGTTTGTCACCATCTCCAATGTCTACTTTTTCTAATTTATCAGCCGACACAAATCCTCATCCTAGCTTCCCATCAGTCCCATCGATTGGATTATCCATTAAAAATTACTAAAAGAGCCGACTGCTTCGATCGGCTGTTGATCACTCCTGACTGGCTCAACAGGACCTTCTCCCCAGTCCTTACCTGAGAAACAATCTATGCCTTGATATTCCCAGAAGGCTGGTTCCACATTAGCCACGCTAATTGAATCATCTGCTGGGACAATTTCCACTTCATCATCTATCCACTGAATAAGCTGCTGATGCATAGTAGATGGAATACAGCAATTCGCATGGATCCAATCCCTTCCAAGTAGCAAGCTGTATGCCCCTTTGCCTTCAATAACAAAGAAGGTTGTAAGCAGAATCTTAGATCCAATCATCAGATCTACATGTACACATCCTTTGGTGTCCGAAGGATTTCCAGCAAAATCATTCAAAACGATGCTTGTTGGCGTTAAATCTCCAGGGCTCATGCCAAGTTTCCTGAATGTATTGTATGGCATCACATTAACAGCAGCTCCACCATCAACAAACATCTTCGTCAGTGGCTTTCCGTTGACATATCCTCTTAAGTACAGTGGCTTCATGTGCCGATTCTGGACTGGCTTCTCGAAAATAGCTTGCTTATTCAATACCAATTGTGCCATTAACCCACATTGCTCGGCTTCATCCACTTCTGACAATATCTCTTCCTGTACAATTTGATTAGCTGGAGCCATGAATTCATTCGGCAAGAAACATACCATGCATGTAGGAGCCGAATGACCCGATTCGTCAGGTTTGTCTTTCGGACGCCATATCGATTTCATCCTGGTTCCTGCCCGCTTCAACTCTTGATTCCTCAGGCGTTGGACTCTTCTCTTCTGGCTCTTTCTTAAACCAGGTGGACACCACTGTCCTTTCTGCCAAACATACTCACGATCTTCTTCCTCATGATCAACCCACCTGTAATCAGCATGCCTTTTTCTTGGTTGATCATCAAAACGCCGATCATCACTAAGATGCACCCTACCAATTCTTTCATGGACAGATCGGCGATTGGCAACATTTTGCCGAAGAATAACACCCAAGGAACAATGTTAAGCAAATTTATCGATGTATCATGATGTTCAGTAATGAAATCGGCAATAATCTGCAACCCCTCTTGGCTGCTTCTTCCTTGTACAGCGCGTGAACATTTGCAACAACAACACATTGCTATGGAATATTTGCAAGATCATAGAATCCTATTCCTACCCCCATGTTCGATTTGATTCTAACAGGAGGGACCAAATTCGAATTGCTCCATTTCCTGCTTGCATCTTCTGAAATAGATCCAGAGCTTCGATTCCACGGCCATTGAATGCAAGGCCAGAGATCATAGCTGTCCACAAGGTAACATCTTTGTTCAAGACCTTCTCAAACACGGAATAAGCTACTTTGACATTTCCACATTTGCAATACATGTCTACAAGAGCAGATGCCAAGAATACATCCTGATGCCCAAATTCTTTCACCACCCAACCGTGGATACATTTTCCATAATGAGATCCTGAACGTGCAGAAGCAGAGATCAAGGTAACGGCAGTCACCTTGTCCGGATTTACACGACTGGCCAGGATATCATCAAATATTCTCATCACTGTACTGAAATCTTTGTACCTCCCAAATCCAGCCAGAAGCACATTCCAGGATATTAGATCCCTGGAAGGTGCCTCAGAGAAATATTTGCAGGCAAGATCCACCATGCCAATATTCATGAATCCAGCAACCATGGTATTCCATGAAATGTTGTCCTTCTCACCAGCTTCACCAAAGACTCTCATGGCTGCATTCATTTCCCCACATTTTGCATACATATCCAAAAGAGCATTCATCAGAATCAATCCCCAATCTCCGCGATCCATCATCCGAATGACAACACCATGAACAGACCTCCCGAGAACTGCATTCTTCAGGCTCCCGCAGCAACTGAGCAGAGCAACAGCCGTATACTGATCCACAGCAATCCCCCTCGACGCCATATCTCTGAAAAACTGCAGAGCCTTCACAGTGCGCCCTTCCTTCACATACCCAGACAGCATGATGTTGCAGGACACCGTGTCCGAAACCAGCGTTGAACAGAACTGTATCCCTGATTTTTAGGCTTCAGACCGAATTGATTTTGCAATACATCGGTCATTTTTTGCACCATGAGGTCAATATTGGCATCTTGATTCCCTGGTCTCCCAGCAGGCATCCCTGTAGTACCAATATACCCGGGATTCGGAAGAGCGTCAAAAGCATTGTAATCCATAAGCTCTGAATATCCATTACCGTACATATCCCTTTGCAGCCTGTTTTTCAGAGGAGATATCTTGTAAGCAGAAGCAGGTGGATTTCCCGTGGTGCCGAATGCCATATCACCATATGTACGAGGTTTCAGCAATGCATGCTGAGGCTCTTGCTGAATCGGCTGTCCATTCGCGTCTTTGGTTCCAGAAGTTTCAGTTTCTTCAGCACCTTTACCATGACGTTTTGGGGGGACCGATGCTTGAATATTGAAATATGTTGGTCCACCAAGTTGTCCATGCGCTTGCTCAAAAGGTTTATCCACGTGTTGACCAAAGATGTTGACCAGTATGAGCCGAAAACTGTTCAGGAATGCAGCATTATGATTGGTCATTGTTTCTCCTAAAGCCTTGTACAACAAGCTAGAGAACTTCTCCCTTTCTTCATCTTCAGTAAGATCAGATTGTCCAGGCAGAAGAACTCTTGGCAGATCTGACTTGAGAAACGGTGCACCACTCCTGTTCTTAGCAAAAGACAGCAAGCATTTCTTGATGAATTGATCTGCAGCAGTCTTCACCATTTGTTGATGCTCATCAGATAATTCTTCGAGAGTGACATCCAGAATGTCTTTTGATTCAGGCATCTTCGAAGCTTGTCGAGTCCCACCGGGCGTGCCAAAAAGTGTGTTGACGTAAAATCCGCACCTCACGCCAAGCACACAGCAAGCCGAACAAAGCTGGCTTCAAACGTGGCCCGGGATTTCGAATCCGGAAGCGTGCCAGTCAGTTTGCCATCCTGCCCTGCCTTCTTTGAGGTTAAAACTTTCAATCTTCCCTTTTCTCCAGATGGAACAGCATTTACCATATTAACCGAGAACCCGATCATATTCTGAGGGAAAGGGTTACTATCCAGTTTCATTTTGTTGTCGAATTTCAAATGTCCTTCCTGGATAGCTTTCTGAATCTTCATCCTAAAGACTCTGCAGACCAGCTCGAACCCGCGACACGTGGCAACCTAGACTGTTTCGGATTCGGCTATATGGACGCCGCGGTTCTTTCATCGTTTTGCGGTCTAGAACCGAACCCGACCAGTCTAGATTGGGCAAAGGTGTGTTGCGTGAATTAAGCATAGAGTAGAAACGAAGCAACACGGGGTAACTTAATGAATCTGTTAGATCTTGCCGAAATCTAACAGAGCCGATAACTTGGTCCATACTAGATCTTAGCCCACCGCATGGCTCATGACCTAACAGAGGAACCTTCTTGAGACCATAACTTAAATCCACCGGATGATACTAAGCATGGTAACAAGACTACTTGCATCAAAGCTTAAATCCACCGCATGATACTAAGCATGATACAAGGTTGCCGGTACTTACGGATGTCGACGGATCGATGACTCCTCTCGAAGAACTCGACGACTCGACTAAAGGACTCGATGTTGGCACGGGGCCGGTTTGTTGTATGATTGATTGATTGATTGTCTTTACAATTACCATGGGTTTATATTTATACCCTGGTTTCGACACGACTCCTAATCGATTACGATTACATTATTTGTTTCCTAAAAAAGATAAACGCCGGGGCACCGTATCCGCCTTGCATTCCAAATCAAACCAGCCTTTCCCTTATACTTGATCCACGTCATCGCGCGCTCCCGAATGCCTTTTGCGGAACAGTTTTCTTGCCGAATGACGATGCGTTCCCGACCGCAGAACGTCTTTGCCGAATGCTTCTGGGAAAAAACTCCTTTGCCGAATGATATCTCTTCGACAATTCCGGCCCACATGTCAGCCTCTTCCTGGTGCCAATTTTTGGTGTCAACAAGTTCTTTTGCCGGGACAATCTGATCTTACTGAAGATGAAGAAAGGGAGAAGTTCTCTAGCTTGTTGTACAAGGCTTTAGGAGAAACAATGACCAATCATAATGCTGCATTCCTGAACAGTTTTCGGATCATACTGGTCAACATCTTTGGTCAACACGTGGATAAACCTTTTGAGCAAGCGCATGGACAACTTGGTGGACCAACATATTTCAATATTCAAGCATCGGTCCCAAAACGTCATGGTAAAGGTATTGAAGAAACTGAAGTTTCTGGAACCAAAGACGCGAGTGGACAGCCGATTCAACAAGAGCTTCAGCATGCATTGCCGAAACCTCGTACATATGGTGATATGGCATTCGCAGGTGAAGCCTCACAGAATCCGGTGCACTGTGCC
>OAMR01000194.1:1613667-1660833 GCA_900205405.1 Echinochloa crus-galli | reverse complement strand
CTGTAATCCTAGATGGCAGCGCCCCCCAGCTCGCCTGGCCTTCGGAATGGAGAAACCCTAGCCACCGTCGCTCGCCATGCGCCGGATCGATTGCTTGGGCTAAGAATTCTCCGCCCCTATCTTGCAGCCGCGGGAGGAACCGCGAATGGAGAGTGCGGTGGCGGAGAATGCAACGGCGCCCGTGGGCGCGGCGGCCCCGGAAGCGGCTGTCCACGCGGATCAGCGCGTGGAGGGTGGTGCGGTGGTGGAGGACTCGGCAGCGCTAGAGGCGACTTCTGACGCGGATCAGATTATCGAGGATGCCGCCCCGGACGACGGGATGCACGGGTAAGCGGCGTGGATTTATGTGGCAGCAATTGATCTGTATGATGCGCAGTCTTTCATGATGCTTAGGTAATGAGACCTAGATTTGCGCGCGTAGATTATTGTAAGGATATCTATGTGATGCGACTGATGTCACCAAGGATGCATTCATTTTATAAGTGTCGTTTTCTGCATTTTCTGTATGAGAAGGATGTTCATTTGAAGCAAAATCTGGTAGGGATGTAAAAGGGAATAGCCCCAAATGTGACAAAAAAAAAATACAAAGCTGAAGAGTAAAGCATCCCTCCATGATTACGTCAAAATTCCAACATGGTCTGGTTCATTGTACAAACAATGGACAAATGCACATTTATATTTTGTGCTATGATATCCGGTGGCTATATACTGGTTTCATTCAATCTGCATAGCTAGATTCTAAATACTAAATTTCTTTGAGGCCCTTTAGCTTCATGTTATGACCCCATCTTTGCATCAGACACTTCTTGTGAATACCAATATACCAAGCATGAAAACACACCTTCCATATTTATCTTTCTTAAGATATAGTTGGTAAAGTTTATTTTGCTATATTATGTAATCTTGTAACTTGTTGATTCCACTGTAAGTCAAGTAGTTTCTAGTTTCATCACGTCAGAAAAGCTAGTCACTCCAATAAAGGATTGGTTGCTTTCAAGGTGTACAAAATAAATATCCATTCATTCATTATTTAAAACTGTTCAGGAATTGACAGCACATCCATCTTGATCATTTTTATTACTTCCTTCATGTATAAAATTGCATCTCTTTGACACATTGGTTAAACATGTAACATGTATGGAATTATTTGATTTTTTAATTGAGTTGAAGCTGAATGGCCTGAGCACATATCTGGAGTGCATAACACTCCCTTGCAATTTAGTCGCAACGTTTTCTCAAACTTTGTAATATATCTACCTACTATAAGGATCCAAAACTTTCGAGAGTCGACGGGCCCATAAATCATTAAAACATTACTCCTCCTGTCAAAAGAGTTTGAATGGTCCGTGGGAAAAAACACGCGTTTACATGGAATAGTCGAGTTTGTAACTAATACGATCTCCGGCCAATTATCTGTTATATATTTTTTAAACGTGCATGTGGCACGTGCGTTCTTACTAGTGCTGTAAAGATCTATAACTTTCAAGGGTCGTGTGGCCCATAAGCAACCACGGTACATATTTTTTTCATCCATTACAAACCAACACAACCATAACAGACAAGAAAAAAAATAGAAACTACCAGGACTCCTCGTTGAACCACGGCAGGCAAGAAACCCAGAAACAGAAACTACACGTTGATGGAGTTGATGTTGATACGTGTTGGGTGCATGCCGTGTGCTGCGTTTCGGCGGCAGCTAACTACGTACTAGCTCTTGCTTGGGCTGTCTTTTGTTTTGCCATCGGTTCGGTTCCTCCTTTTTGTACAGTACCTTACCTGCACACATGAGCCGACATCATATTTCTTCTAGGTTTGTTTTTCTCAATCTTAAATCTTCGGCCACTCACACTGTCCGGGCCGGAAGAACAACCCAGCTGGAACCCAGGATGGAGGCCAACCCGGAAGGGCGGTCTCCAGGGGAGTTCATTTGCTTTGCTGCGTGACACATCATGCATCAAATTAAATCGTTTTTAGTCAAAAATTAAATATGTTAAAGTAGGGTTGGGTGTTATGATTGAACCTGTTCTGGTGTTTTGAGCAAGATTCTGAGGGGCAATACAATTCCAAAGGAGCTCTCCTCGCTGCTCAGCTGACCCTCAAGTGCCTGAACGGTGACCCGAAGAGCCGGCCATCCATGAAGGAAGTGGTGGAGACGCTGGAGCAGATCGAGTCGATGAAGAGCAGGGTGAGGGAGCCCAGGAATGGCTCCTCGCTATCACGTCGTGGCCAGGGGCAGTCACCGAGGAGTGACAGCTCTAGGAAGAACTCCAGAGGCAGGTAGATACGTGATCACGAGGACACATAGGATAAAACTGATTCTGATGGGAGATCAGCTACGGATACTTCGTTATTCGTCTATCGCAATGGTGACGACATGGCCTATCTTCTTCTCTATGTGGATGATATTGTCTTGACTGCTTCTTCTATCACATTGCTTCAGAACATTATTGATCGATTGCATAGTGAGTTTGCTATGACAGATTTGGGGGATCTTCATGACTTCTTACACATGTCTGTGACACGTTCTTCGGATGGGTTGTTTCTTTCTCAGCAGCAATATGCTTTGGAGATCCTTCGGCGTGCTGGTATGAGTGATTGTCACTCTACGACAACGCCTGTTGATATGAAAGCCAAGTTGTCTGCTACAGATGGTGTGCCTGTTGCTGATGCGTCTGCCTACCGGAGTTTAGCTGGTGCTCTTCAACCAGTCTAGGTGTTAGTCCACCTGCGACTGCGGGCGGGTGTTAGATTCTCGGTCCAGTCTAGGTGTTAGTCCACCTGCGACTGCGGGCGGGTGTTAGATTCTCGGTCCAGTCTAGGTGTTAGTCCACCTGCGACTGCGGGCGGGTGTTAGATTCTCGGTCCAGTCTAGGTGTTAGTCCACCTGCGACTGCGGGCGGGTGTTAGATTCTCGGTCCAGTCTAGGTGTTAGTCCACCTGCGACTGCGGGCGGGTGTTAGATTCTCGGTCCAGTCTAGGTGTTAGTCCACCTGCGACTGCGGGCGGGTGTTAGATTCTCGGTCCAGTCTAGGTGTTAGTCCACCTGCGACTGCGGGCGGGTGTTAGATTCTCGGTCCAGTCTAGGTGTTAGTCCACCTGCGACTGCGGGCGGGTGTTAGATTCTCGGTCCAGTCTAGGTGTTAGTCCACCTGCGACTGCGGGCGGGTGTTAGATTCTCGGTCCAGTCTAGGTGTTAGTCCACCTGCGACTGCGGGCGGGTGTTAGATTCTCGGTCCAGTCTAGGCGTTAGTCCACCTGCGACTGCGGGCGGGTGTTAGATATATAGAGTTGTATATGGTCTTGTATAGTACCGCATTGGGTGTTAGATGTACTCCAAGCTGTATCTGGCCTATATAATGAAAGGTCACCCCCCATCTTGGGTGTGTGGTGTTTGCCCAATATTCTACAGGGACCGTACAAAGTACACCACACACCAGCCCAGTTAGTTTACACATTCGTGCCTGACAAAGAAAGAAAGGCAAAAGCCAACCACCCTAGGCTACTGCTAGGCTAACCTCCGGTAGAGGGGCAGTCAAGAGAGAGAACCCCTGAGCCCCTGCCATCACCCACGAATGACACTCCTCAGTAGCAAAACCCAAGGCGCCCCTGAGTCCCTTTGCATTTGGCACAAATTGAAGATGACAAGCATGAGGACAGGGGGGGCTGCATACCACAGAAATTCGGATTCCATTATTTGCTGCCAATATGATCGAGAACTTATTGAAAGGAGCACCTGAAAATCCCCTTCCTAGAGCTTTTACATATGCTTCCTACAAAATTGAAGACATCAATGATAGACAATCCATGCAAACATCCTGTGTCTTTTTCAACATCATATCAGTAAATCATTATTGCAACTTGTGAGTCTCTGGTTTATGAAGGAAACGTTGACTAAGAAATCTGATGAGAATTAAATGAATTAGACCAAAGGTGTATGAAGGTGTGATCCTTCATAAATAATTCATGAAATGCCCATCCATGTGACCCACATATGTCCTTGAATCTATTCCATCCAAAGCTCATCCAATTACTCACATCCAACAGTTAGAAAGTTAATGCAAAATTATAGCCACACTACACATACACATGTATTTCTACAGATTATGACAATGTAATTGGTCGTAGTACACTAAGTTAAGAATCTTCAGCTTTGAATGGGGAAAGTAGTGGTGATCAGTGGTCTAAACAATGGTAACAAAAACATAACTTTGTTGCATGCGTTGTATTAAGTGGAGGGCCAAAAAAAAACTCACTAACTTTAAGAGTCCATAGCTTTATGAATTCCTTTTGCTGAGCATCCGGATCGGGAATGTTATCTAGATAATCAACTTCAGATGGGGTAAAATAACGGCGAGCAAGAGATAAAATGTTCTTAGTTGTCTTTCGTTTCTTCTCTTCAATGTCAATGCCAATCTGAGATAGACAAAAAAAAGTACATAAGCTCCACAGCAACAAGTATGGACATTTCTAGTTCTCTAGTTTAGATAATAAATAACACAAAGGAACATACAGGAGTCTCCATGGTTATGCCACAGGCAATCAAAGAAGATGTGTGCGAAATATTGAAATGCAAAGGCCATTCCATCCTGCTGTCATCAGATCGCCACCGTATCTGATTAACCATGACAACAAACAAAAGAATATTCAGTAGAGCAATTAACTGTAGAAAAGGATAGTACTGTAAAGCTTAGCTTCTAGGCCCACCTCCTTACCTCGGGTTTGCCAAATTTGTTTTTCTGAAACTCAAATGATCTTGGATCAACTTTGCAATCTGTATCTAATCTAGTCCAAACAAATCAGCAGCAACCATATCAGTAATCCTATAGTGATATCCAAAGATATATTCAATACCATATAAAACAATAGTAACAAGAATATACTACTGACAAGATAAAGTGACAAACAGTAACTACATGTTTAAACTTCCATAGTTCCATGAGGCGGGCTTAATGGCAGAGCGGTAGGTGCTCATTTTACTATTTTAAGTCTGCTAATCTGATGCACTGCCTTCTTTATGTTGTTCTGTAAAGTTTGTATATGAATCGACCAAATGAAATTTGCATTTGGAGACTATGTATCAAGATAGTTTGTCCAGGACCGTTAATAGAGACATGAATCCATTCATGATTAATACAGGAATCTATACATTGCTGATCATGACTTGCATGTATATACGATAGATGCCATACATACAGGAATAATCTCATGCATCTAAAGCAACAATGCATAACACCCTCAATCCCTCCATAATTATAATTGTATTGCCCCCACGCCACCAAAAAAAAACCTAGTTTTCCGTGTCGTTATAAATAATAAGTTCACAACTACATGCTCCAAGATGTACTTAGCACAGCCACCACGGGCAAAATTATATATCCCTATAGTCCTAAACAAAATAAATCTGGCACCTTTAGTTTACTTATAACAAATAATTTAAGAAACCATGGTACAGAAACTACATTATAATTACCAAATTACAGTAACACGCATGAAGATTAAATGAAATGCAACATTAAATTCAACAAGTAGCTGATTGTTTTCATACATCTCGAGAGGGTGGTGCGCACTAGTGCACGGGACAGCACAGCTCCTTTCTGCAACTTTTCCCCGTTCATAGACAAAGCAGTTTTCCTTTCAGAAGGCGAAAGGAGGTCCATGTACATCTTCAGTTGGGAGGCATCATTCAACTCATCAGGCAAAAGATACCAAACATGCACCTCTCTGTGACAAACTAACTCATAAATTAGTGTCTTCAATTTCTTGGTGCACCATACCACAATGAGTAGAGAAGATAATTAAGTGTGCTTCAAATGTTAACACATGAGTTCTATTCTCGTTAAGCCAAGCTTATTGCCCAAAACGGAGAAAAACTTGGCCAAGAGGATCTCCATCTACTTTCTGTTTTTTGTTGGATTGTGCCCTAAAAATTATTTGGTCTGAAAAGAGGCATTGTTTAGCTTACAACCACTACTTTTAGGTTTTATTAACATCAAAACTTGTTGCAGAAAAGTGCACCATCAAGGAGGTGCAAGTTAATGATCCCATGTTGTACATTTGCTGTTTTTTTTTTGAGAACAACATTTGCTGTTAGCAATCAGCCAATTCTTAGGACATAACTAAATGCTTTAAGCACATTTGAAAACTATTCTATTTGCATTTTTTTCATGCAGGATAAAATGAGACATACAAGGTACATTGCAGCTATTGAGGAATGGACTAAACAAGGTCAAACTAACCTGAATGTGGTTTAGATGGAAAAAATAATGGAAGATTTGAATTCAACTCTAGCTAAATGGCACCGTTAAATTCCCCTGAAACATCCCATCTCATCCAGAGGTTGTCTATGATAAGATTAAGAGGAATCACTCGGCAAACTACAGAAGTTGAACTATCGACACTGGTTCAAGGCAAGAGCATAGTTTGCAACCACCACATACTTTCCAAGAGCTGTAAAGCAATATCAATCCATAGATCATAGGGAAGATCGTAGCATCAAACTTAACCAGCGAATGGTCGCTCTACCTTAAGGCACCCATTTAGGACGCTCAACGAGTTACCCAACTCAGGGATCACGGATCACAACACCCATTGAGAGCTCTACCAAACTAGAGCTCCTGGTTCTCCTGAATGCAAACCCCAACAATCTCCCAGAAAATCTCGGCCGGTTTCTCCCTTCCCACCACTATCTCCGCACGAATCTGCGGCCAGCATCTCCGGTCGAGGTCTCAAGCAACCACAGGATCAGAGAGGTAGGAGGAAGAGCGAGCGGTACCTTCGCGACTGGAGGGGCGGCGGCGGCGGGAGCGAGGAGAAAAAGCGCCCACCGGCGACCCCCGGCGTCCGGGGCGCGGGCGGCGGCGGCAGCGGCATCGTGCGGCGGAGCAGGCGGTGGCGCATCGAAGGCCTCCCCGTTTTAGCTTATAGTAGCGTGCGAGCCGGACGACCGGCGGCCTGCGTGGGGTCGAATCGGCGATGTGAACGAGGCGCCTATCGGCGAAACCGATGGGCGGGCGGGGCGGGCCCGTGGGTCGAATCCGCCGACAGACCGTGGCCACAAGCCGGGCTCGAACGAGCCCGTCACCTCAAATATAAAGTTAATTCTGAACTTTAACGTGGAGCGGTCAGGTTCGTCTTGCTTATCAGCAGCCGGCCAGAGATCATATTTTAAAGTTACCTATTTTCGATCTCCTTAATATTTTCTAAATTCCTAAAACAATAATTAGTCAAATTAAGCCAATTATTTGTAAATTTTCATGTATAAACTTTGACTAGATTATGCAAAATGGGAAATCGGATATTTGATAAATAATTTAGACTAGATCTAGTTCACAAAAATATGAATTGCATATTTAAAATGGAGTAGCAAGTTCGAATATTTAACTGAGTTCAGTCGTGTCACAACCACTGCGTGACTCCCTGTTGACTCGCGCTATGACTTAACCTGACACGTCCGCAGCCACGTCCTTAGCGATCAAAGAATCCGTGACGACATGATGGTACGGTCACGCCACTATATGTAGCAACACTCAACGGGAGTCATGCCCCATAGAATAGCGTGATCAAAAGAATTGACTCGCGCTATAACTTAACCTGACACGTCCGCAGCCACATCCTTAGCGATCAAAGACTCCGTGACGACATGATGGTACGGTCACGCCATTATATGTAGCAACACTCAACGGGAGTCACGCCCCATAGAATAGCGTGATCAAAAGAATTGCTTCCTAAAACTTTAGTTTGGGAAAGATCTCTACTCCTAATAAGACTGTGCTGGGGAACCGCGACCGTCCCCTCCTTCCGTCTGCCCATGCCTCTCCGCGTGCGATTGTTTTTTACCGTCAAAATACCGGCGGACGCCTGCGATCAACTCCCTCCTCCGTCTGCCTTCATCCCGCAGCGCCCGACATGTGGGCCACGGGGGTCATCGTCCTCCCCTGTGCGTCTTCACGCGCCCCAATCCGTGCAGCCCTTCGTCCCCCATCCGCGCCGCCCCTCCGTCCCCATCTGCGCCGCCCCTCTTCTCCTTCCAGGCCACTACCGCCTGCTGCACGAAATCGAGGAGCCTCTCTGCCCCGGCGTTGACCACGTACGTGGAGGGCACCTTCGACGCAGGTAGAGGGCGGTGGATCTCCACGCCCGGCGGCGGCTTCCGTCGGTGGAACTCGCGGTGGCCCGGCGACGACCCTTTCCCTCCGCGGCGTCTCCCAGCAAGCATTGACCGCGCGTCAGATCCAGCCGCCATGGCATCCGGGTTATCATCTCCGATCCACTGCCGGCGACAGTCTTACCATCATACGGCGTCGCAGCCTTCGGATGCCAGGCAAACTCATTGATTCGCCTCCAGGTTAGTCTCTATTCCCTTTACTCTCCCCAAGATAAAAATTCCGTTTGCGACATTGGCTGATTCCCCTCAAGGAATCGGCAATTCTTGTGCTAGCAAGATAATACGTGAATTATGTTGGAACTTGGTCAATGTTATAACAAATTCTCTCATTTATGTTATTTTTTTATCTACATGGCTGATTATTTGCGTCCCTTCCAACAGGTCACGGACGGGGGCGGGCGCCACGGCGCGCCGGACCGCGGCGGAGGACAAGGCCGCACCGACGAGCACGACGAAGATGAGCACCGCGAAGGAGCGCCGCAGCGGCCGCTTCATCGCTGCAGCCGCTGCCGCAGGCAGGCGGGTGCAGCCCCAACCGGGGCCTAACTGTGTCGGAGCCGCCGCCGCATTAGGGGCACGCGCATCAAGGAAGGGGGGTTTCCCGTGTCGGGTCCGTGCGAGCCGAGCCGGGCCAAGCTGTGTCCGGGTGGGCGAGTGGGGAGCGCGCCCGCGTGGGGCGGCGTGTTTTTTTCAGGGTTTTTCATCGGTCACCGTGCATCATTTTCTCCATCTGCATCTGGTTCTGTTGGTAATGAACTGTCAGCATACTTGGACAGTGATCCTGTCAAGGATTGGGGGGAGTCCTTTGACATACTATTGTGGTGGCGTGACCATAAGCTATCTTATCCTGTCTTATCGATAATGGCTCGCGATATCATGTCTGTTCCTGTTTCTACTGTGTCTTCCGAGTCTTGTTTCAGCTGTACTGTCAGGATACTTGAAGAGTTGTCTTCCGAGTCTTGTTTCAGCTGTACTGCCAGGATACTTGAAGAGCGGCGACGGCGCTTGTTGCCTGAGCATGTGGAGATGCTCACCTGCATGAAAGACTGGGAGCAAGCAGCAAGAAAAGAACAGCATGCACCTAAGGACACAGAACTGGAGGAGTTGTTCAACAACTTGTACCTGGACGAAGGTGGTGAAGGCAATCAAGGAAGCGGCAGAACTCAAAGTTGTTCAAGCATACATCTATCCTATTACAATAGCCAACAGCCCAACATCAGTGGACTGTGACAAGTTGTTCAAGCCTTCAAGCCATCAAGAATCAAGTGGGCAAGGCAAAGTTTAAAGTGCAAGACTATGATCTCATCTATCCTATTACAAGTCATCCATCAGACCGAATCAGACCAAGACCATGACCATCAGTCCATCACCCACAGCCAGCAGCACAGCCACAGCCACCACTTGAGTCTTGTAGCACCAAAAGGGCAAAAAGATGGAGAAATGCCTGCAAAATTAGGAATTAGTATATGAAAATGAACATGATTACATGATTATGATTACATCAAGGGATGAAGGACTGAATAGTTTACCTTCTCCCATTTCATCTTCATCATGATGTATGCTTGAACAACTTTGAGTTTTGAGCTGGCTGTACTCTTTTTTCCTTTCTAGGGTTTCTCACAAGGGTGAATTTTGCCTAGAAAGGTTTTTAATGAGGCAGCATTGCACAGCAGCTCATTTTGATAATTAGTTCATCATGTTCATGAAATTTTGATTCTATGAAGCGTTTTTTATTTGGCGTGCCACGGGCCGACACGACATGGTGATAATGGCCGTGGCCCATGGGCGGCACTGCACGGTTAAATGGTCCATGTGCCGTGTCATGGGCCGAAGGCCTGGCCCATAGCAGTCTCCAGCACGGCACGGCCGGCACAGCGGCACGCCGCGGCACGCCGACGTGCCGTGCTGACACGGCACGGGCGTGCTGCGTGTCGTGTCGGCACGGCACGGTGGCCAACTATACATGGTTGGTTGGACTTGGGGTTCGACGAATCCGGGATCCAATGTGCCCTGCCCCGGGTTCGTGCATCGGAGGCAGTACAGTAATGATTTTACGTGGTGGCAGGCGGCCACCGTGCGTGGGGCCCGCCAACATGCCTGCACGATAGGACGGGTGGACCCGTCGCATGGCCTTTCCCTCCTCGGCCTCGGCCAGTTGACCCAAGAATGCAGCAGCTGCTACTGCGGTGGGGACAGAGAGATGATACTACCCAGTACACATTAAATATTTATGATATACCTGACTTATGCATATGAGAGTTATAAACCGCAGTGGAACTTTGTGATCGATCTATGCCAGAGTTGTGGTGGGTCTGGATATCATGATATAGCTCGCTTTAGAAATGTTGATGCTTCTTAATCTCAATTAGCCTCAAAATAGGAGTATGTTGCTAAGATCAACACTGCGTTATCTATACTCATTGTATTGCTCTATAATTATTTTGCCTCCCGTAGCGATGTATGGGCATTACAACAGGAGATAAAATAGGTATAGTGCGATACACATCATCAATGAAACAATATATCAAGTATAGCGTCATCTGCGTTGAAATTTTTTTAGGAAGGTAAAAAAATAAAAATGAGTAAACAATTGGCACAATAAATTTAATGAGTTTGACCTAAAGACTTTGTATATGATGATATTTAGTGGCACCGCCACCGTTCAATTAATAGTTTGCACTGTATATAAATTAATAGAGTCATAGCATATGCAGAAGAATCAAGCACGGTTTTGTAGCCCTGTCTTTACGAAAAATAAAAGTACTAACTTTTATGGACTTCGGTGCAACCCTACGGCCGACAAAATTGAATTTTCCGTATGGTCTAATTATCTTTGTTCCATGTATCATACCCGTAGCAACGCACGGGTACTTACCTAGTTATTCTTAAATCTTAGATTAAATAGGGCCAAAATAAAAAAAGCTGCTTGCCCCTACTCCGTCAACAATAGAGAGTCTAAGTGGCGTGAAATGGAACCAGTGCAACAAGAGGGTGTTTAGATCCCCTCAACTAAAGTTTAGCCTCGTCACATCGGATGTAAGGATGCTAATTAGAAGTATCAAATATAGACTAATTAAAAAAGGTATTACATAAAAGAGGACTAATTTATGAGATGAATCTATTAAACTTAATTAGTCTATGATTAGACAATGTAATGCTACAGTAAATATGTAATAATTATATACTAATTATAGGTTAATTAGGCTTATTAGGTCATCTCACGAAATAGCCATGACTTATACAATTAATTTTATAATTTATTTATTTTTTAATTATTATTTATTTAAGGGACTAAACTTAGCTTATCGATCCAAACACCCCCTAAACCCGAAAATGTCTTGGTGGGCTTTTTCCTTCCTCACAACCCATTCCCATCTAGTTTGAGCCGAGCTAATTGCCTGGCCCAAACATTATTCTTCAACCTCTATGTGTCCGGTTTGCTTCTATGCGCTTGCCGCTGTCTCTATGAGCACATTCTAGAGATCATGTTAGTATCGATGAATTCACTACATGCCTCTAAGTCTGTTTGTTAATTCGGCTAGGTTATCTATATGGATAATTTTAGCTATATATAGCCCGTGGTGGTAGTATCAAATTGTTTGTGGCAAAGATGAGATACTGGCTCATGGACAAGTATCATATCTTTAGGTAAATAGGGCGTGCTTGGCTCATGGGTAGAGCTTGACAACGACGCAGAGCGTGGCCGCCATAGGCCAGCAAGTTCTAAAAAGCAACCCCAAAGTTCACTATAAAAAAAAAAGATTCTCATCACATCAAAATATCGGCACATGCATGGAGTACTAAATGTAGATGAAATCAAAAACTAATTACACAGTTTGTTGTACTCGGCGAGACGAACATTTTGAGCCTAATTAATCAATTTTTAGATATTTTTTCACAAATACAAACGAAATGCTACAGTGACGCATTTATCATGAAGTAACATCTTTTTCTCAATTCTCCACCCCCTAATTTACATCTAAACAAGGCCGTAGTGTGGCGTCCAAAACTGACGCCACATCCTTTGGCGAGAATCCTTTTGTATTTGTTCCTGTCCTCATGCGTGGAGCCAAATTTAGTTTGCATGCCTCTAACGGTAGCGTGGCAGTTTTGTGGCTGAAATTTTAATACATACATCGTAATTATATTGATATTTTTATATTTTATAAGGTGCTCCTCCGTCCCAACTGTCGCCGTTGATTTTCGTGTCACAATTTTGCTTCGATTTGTAGAAAATATGTGCAATATTTTAATCTCCAAATAAATTTATTAAAAAACTAGATTCAAATATCTGTCTAATGTATTTATTATGTACCATAAATATTAATATATATTTTTATATATTCGATCAAAGATGTTTCTCGGGAAGCGAAAACGACCTACATTTAAGGAAAGAGGGAGTATGTCTAAAGTTGTACGTGCATGTTCATCTTGTGCGGATTAGGGCATGTACAACAGTTTAGACAGCTGCTGTCTATTTAACACATACAGACAGTTAAATAGTCAGCTCTACAATAGTTTAGACAGTTGCTGTCTATTTAGCTGTCTGTGTGATAATAAATACGGACTCTGGTTTCTGATGTTTTGGATGGGAGCACGAGCCAAAGCATTAGACGAGATAGTAGACAACAACACTCTCTTTCCTCATTAAATGATAGCCACATCAGCTCATTTGATCTATGTGACAATAAAAAGACAGATGTTGTATGTGGGTTGTACATGCCCTTAGCATGCTCAGATTTATATAGTATTACAATACAATGCAACTGGATTAGTCTCATAGGCCTTGTTTAGATGCCAATTTGGCACCCCCAAATTTGAGAGTTGGGAAACCGAGGCGCACTGTAGCATTTCGTTTGTATGTATGAAAAATTGGCAAAATTGTCCAAAAGTTGATTAATTAGGCTCAAAATGTTCGTCTCGTAGAGTACAACAAAACTGTGTAATTAGTTTTTGATTTCATCTATATTAGTACTCCATACATGCTATGACATTTTGATGTGATGAGAATCTTCTTTTTGCATAGTGAACTTTGATGGTAGAATTTGAGATCTAAACAAGGCCATAGTCGGACTGCCTGATCTAAGAAAAAAATAAGTGTCGAATAAGCCAAATAGCCAATCGCGCCATTAATCTGTCCATCATCCCACTCCCACACCGCCACATGTCACGTACTCACGTGCTCCAAACCCCACCCAATCAATAGCCGGTGGGCCCATCAGCCCGCCCAGATCTCCCACTCTCCCTGAACACTGGCATCCCGGTCCCACCATACCGTTGCCGGGCCTGCCTTCCCTCCCAGCCCGGCCGTCCTCCCCTCCCCTCTTCCCATCTTCCCCTCGCTACCATTTCAAATCACTCTCTCCACCCCCTCTTACTCGTCGTCGTCAATCCATCGTCCATCCCCATCCACCCATCAACTCCCCAGATCTCTCTCCCTCTCGCTCCCCTCTCCTCGCCGCGGATGTCCTCGTCGGCGCGCTTCGATCTCCGGGTAAAACCCTAGCCCCCCCGGAGCCCCAGATCCGCCGGCCCTCCCCTCTTCGCCGCCGAGCCGACTGACACCCTCCTCCTCAATGCAGGCCTCGTCGCAGCAGCTGCAGCCCCCGCCGTCGCACGCCGGCATGAGGTGAGCCCTTCCGTGGCCTCTCTCCTCTCCCTCGTTCTCTGTCTCTCTGGTTCGAGGTGGTTTGGTTCTGATGGTGGCACGCCGCCCTGCCTGTGCAGCGACGGGGGCGCGTTCGCAAACGCGGGGAACCTGGAGCACTGCGCCAGGTACCTCAACCAGACGCTCGTCACCTTCGGATTCCCGGCCTCGCTCGACCTCTTCGCCACTGATCCGGTCCGCGCCACCTCCCCTCTCTCAGCCCCGCCTCGCCGCTGCTTCACGCCTACGCATTCATTTCGGTTGCGGGGGTTTGTTTGCTTCTGATTTCCGTGGGTTTACGGGTTTTCTCGTTTTTTTACAATTCCCGAAGGCAATGCGGTTGATTGTTCTGGTATTTCGCCTTTGTCTGTTTTGCTTGGTATAATAACTGCTTAACTTTGTTCTACTAGTAAAAGAATTCCAGCATTTTCGTTTTCTTATCGGGATAACCTTTTCGGTTTGGGCTGCACTTTACCAAAGATTTTTTTTGTTCTTCCTCTAGTAGGAACCTGATGTCGAATATTATGCTTCTGCTGTACAGGTCTCGATTGCAAGAACATGCAACTGCATCTATGCCCTTCTGCAGCAGCGGCAGAGAGACATTGAGTTCAGGGAGTCGACAAATGATCTGCGGCAGCGGTGAGCAGCTCATCATTTGTTCCTATTCTGTTTCATGTTGTAATTTGGATGTTCTTAGTACGTGTTAATTATGACTTGCTCACTAGATCTGGAGGGTAGCACATATTAGTGATGCAGTACTAGACATAGTACCGGTTGGTAGTGATAGACGCTGGTTGTGCCTCTCACATGACATTATTGTCGTCATTCATGTTTGTTTTCTTGACCTTTGGCATGATGACCATAGCTGATTGAATCACTTAGCTATATTAATTAGCAATGCTAGTATGGGTTAGGCCCATATTATGAAACCTTAAATATGCCTGGTCTAGGAGAATTGCATGTTACGGAATCTCGCCAAAGTTTGGTTTTGTAGAGTATAGACTTGTAAAAAGGAAAGTCCTGAGAAATTGAAATGAATTTTTTATTATTCACTCTGCTAAGTAATAACACATTCGCTTAAACTTTGCCAGTGCAGTTTTCTTCACCATTTTTTGTACTTGTTAGTTCCTATTCTTTTCCTACTGAGCCAACGAATACATATATCTCAGACATGGTGAAATGAGGCTTAACTTTATTGAGTAGTTTTGACTTAAGCTAGCATTAGATTTGTACTTTCTGTTCGTGTTTATGGGCGTGTTGAATATTGATTTTGCTTGCCTGTGAAGTTTGGTTTTCACAGTGCAGTTCTGCCTTTGAATCAAAACTAGATCAGGCAATTATGGAATACTGTTGTCCTTGACATCACGCTACCGTAGCTTTTCTTTTCTCTGACAGTACCACTTTCTGCGATGAGCCAACCCTGTCACCACCTACAGTGCACCCTTTCTCCTTGTTCATCTCCCTTCCTCTTTTCCTTTTAACAATGGTTCCTTTTGTTCTTTTAATCTCTGTTGTTTCTCCTATACAGTCCTGTTGGTATTGTAATTTTTATTGCTAGCATCACCTATTTGTCTGATATAACCTGCCGACATTGTGAAATTGTCTACCTTGTAATTAGGTGCACCTAACGCTAAATGATTTGTTCTATTTGTCATCATTAGTTGCACCTGCATGGTACTATTTTTCCAGAGCCTATTCCTTCACAGTGATGTGCTATAGCACATTGTTTGCTTGCCATGTGTCAGTATCAGATCGGCATAGACATGATTCTATTATCTGGTCTTTCCTATGTTCATGCATGTTATATCAGTTAGGTGAGGAGGTTGATGTAGTTGTTTGCAACATTTGTCACAATTCTAACAGACTATTGTCAGTTTTTGGAGTAAATGAACAAAAGTCCGTTGTCTGCATCATTCCAATATACAATAATGGCATTCAGTTTGGTGGCAACATTAAAGCAATTGATTGCAGCATTTAAAATATGAGGCTAATGCTGCTTCACATTATTACTACGATATTATGGCTAATGGCTCTGTGACTAATGTTACAAAATGTTCAGCATGCAATCTGATATTTCGCGGTTGGAAGCCAAGATTGAAAGAATGGATGCACAATTAGCAGCCAAAGATCGAGAGCTCGCCACACTTACTCGAACGGTTAGTTCTTTTATCAATTTCTCTTTGGATTCTTAACTATTCTTGGGATTCTAAATTCTTTTCAATTACCAGGAGGCCAAAAATACTGCAGCCTTGAAATCTCAGATTGATAAGCTGCAACAAGAACGTGATGAATTTCAGAAGATGGTTATAGGAAATCAGGTTAGACTGCCTTCTTTTACCACTTTCCTTGAAAAACCACCCTAGCATGTTTGTTTTCTTGTTCACTGAAGAAAATTGCATCAATGTTTAGTGATGAGATCTTATGAATCTTCCCTGACTTGCTATCATTCTTTTGCCGGAATCCTATTACAAACACATTACAGAAAAAGGCAGGGAACTAATTCTGAAACATGTCATTACTTTTATGAAGTGAAGAAGCAAGAACTGATGCAGGAGAATGCTGATTTAAGGTCACTCTTGCGTTCAATGCAGGTAAAAGTAATGACATGTTTCAGAATTAGTTCCCTGCCTTTTTCTGTAATGTGTTTGTAATAGGATTCCGTTTCATATTGTTGCTCTTATTTTGCACATACTACTCTTCAATATTCTATAAATTTTCCTTAGTATCATTAATTTTATGGAAAAATAAGTAACGGTTTTATACTTTCTCTTTTACAAATTCTGTAATTCCATTATTTCAACTTTCATTTTTGGATCAAATACGTCCTTATACTGTTGTGGAACCAAATGCAAGCATGAGACTAATACGAAAAGTCCCTTTTGCCCTTAGCTCCTTCTTCCCCTCCTTAATTTCCACCATATGTGATTATCGCTGTTAGGTGGCTCACCCGAAGCCGACTGGTAACACTAGCCTCAGTGTAAAAATGCATCAAGTTTGAACGGTTAAAAAACACTTGCAGTACCTCGTTCACATTTGAAACTAATTTTTGGAGATACATGATCTCAATCATCTAAGAGTAAACTTAGAAATTTTGATCGAGTAGAATATTGAACAAATTACATACACCTTTATTTCCACACTTAACATAAACAAAATACCACAAAACTTTACTGTTTTCAGTTTCTTACATTTTATTTGCAACAAATTACATACCGCGGAAATTGAGGTGAGAAGGAGCAAGGGTAAAGTGGATTTTTTGCATTAATCTCATGACAGTATGAAGCACCACATCAGAATAAGGACTAGTTTGACCGGAAAATGAAAGTTGAGGAACTGAATTGGTCGGTTTGGAAGTTGAGGGACTAATTATAAAATATTGAACATTGTGTTGATCCAAGTGACAATGTTTTACCTCAGATGGACATGCGTGAGTTCCTTAATGCTCCGAATGGATCATCACAACCTGCTGTTGCTGCTAATGGAAGGCAAGAGGGAGGGTCTCCTCAGACCCCACTAGGTGGCAAGACGGTATAATATGAATGCTTTTCCTTACATGTTTGACTGTTGGTTCCCCCTCCTTTTTTGTTTCTATTTGAATTCACATGGTTCTCTGCCATCTATCAATACTTTTGCTTAGTTGGATTCACATGCTCGCTCTTTGATATCTTTTTGTTTCCACATGTCAGGATGTCTTTGACTTGCCCTTTCACATGGCCAGGGACCAGATAGAAGAGAGTTTGCGCACAAAAATGGCTTCAATCAAGGTAGGAAACAATTGATCAAGACTTGTATCTCCATCGTACAATTGCTGTTTCAGGATGCTTACTTGTTTTCGTTTCTTAATGGAAATCCATTTCCAAAATTCCTACTACTACCAGGCACGAATGACGCAGCTTCAAGATGCTCAAAAGGGTGCTGAAGTGACCTCTGAGGCTACCGAGCGTGAGCTTGAGCTTGAAGCTCAGCTGGTTGAAGCAAGGAGCATCATCCAAGAGCAGGTTTGCACTTTTTTATATTTTTGCTTAGCATTTCAAAATGACGGTAGATCTCTTGCATGACGATTGCCAATGGCCCAACACTACTGTATGGAATCCTGTTTATGGGTCACACGTATAATGCTGTTGTATATGCTTAACTACCAACAGTTCCATCCTGAGTAACCTTACATTTAGTAACTAAATGTGCAGGCCTCCATCATGTCCAAGCACTTCACTAAGTCTGATAAGTCAAGGTGATTTGATACGACTTGTTTCCCTTGGTTCTCTTGTGTTCATTCCAACTAGACCTTCAATATATGGTTCCCACGCAGTGGCAGGAGGCATAGTGGTCTGGATGGTGAGCGAGAGGCGCCTGCGGAGGTGTAAAACCATGCCTGTGGCAAGGATATGTCGTGCAAGACTCTTTTTTTCAGTAAGTAGCATGTTGCAGGATAACATCGTCCTGGCGAGTCTAGGCATGGTCTATGCAGTATGATGTGCAGGAGCATCTCCTCCGGCGCTTGGCTAACCCGGCTCACCTCTAATAGTTACATGTAGTGTAAGTTGTAATCCTACTGTGTTGCAGGATGGCAATGCAGGTACCTTACATCCCTTACATCTGACAGGAGGGTTGTTGGCTATATGCAGTCAGTAGTGCTATATGGTACAATCTCAGTAGTGCTATCAGTAGCTATAACTAGATTGAAATAGGGCTGAATCTTGCTTTAGCGCGCTCGTTCGTGGTTGCGGAATCCAGTTTGTTACTGGAATGCTATGGATCTCGAGGAGATGCTTCTCCACTGTAATACCAAATGGAGCCTGAGCCCTGCCAAAACATCCGATATCACTTGATGTAAATGTACTCGCTGATGGGTAACGCCGCTTTCTATGGAATTTGAACGCACGCTGCAAGGGCAACCGCGTCGTGTTGTTCGAATCGACGTTTTGCGGACTAGACGTGTCTGTGTGCAGACGGGCAAGGAGCCAGAAAAAAAATACGGCACGTGACAGTTGTGGCAATAGACCGAACGATAGACATACGTGTGGCACGGCACAGACGTGGGCGCGAAAGATACTGCTCCCTCCGTCCTTTTTTTTTATCCGTCGTCGTTGGTTTTCATGTCACGATTTAGATTTGATTTTAAGAAAATATGTGTAATATTTTAATCTTCAAATAAAATTGTTAAATAACTAGATTCAAATATCTATCTAATGATATTTATTATGTACTATAAATATTAATAATATTTTTTATATTTAGTTAAAGTTGTTTCTCAGAAATTGTAAACTACTTCTAAAAAGAGACGTCGGGAGTAGACGCTGGCTGATCGCCGAACACTTTGGGACCTGGGAATTGTAGGGAAAGAGCCTTCCGTCCTTGGGATTGCTGGTGCCTGAATTTGTCATCTGGTTTTAGGATCATACGGATCCTTGGGATAACACGTCCTTGGGATTGGATGGGATGGGCGTGCAGCCAGCAGGATCAGGCACGGATTTGTCCCTTGGTTGCTTGCACGCATCGCGTTCTTCAGATCCGGATCCACGGGGATGCTGACTCGGCCTCGGGCCACCTCGCACCAGAAAATATTGTATTTAGTTCCAAGAAGAAAGAAAACAAAATGTTGTACTATTTTTCTTCGCAAGGGCCAACACCTTCATATCATTTTCGACATAGATCAGCCCAGTGATCGAATGAATAGAAAAGGAGATTTATGTGTATAATTCAGTGGTCAGAAAACATACACCGTTCTCTGGAATCTTCAAGGGCACGCCTTCTTGTGCGCGGCAAATCATGGACCCTGCACTCGCATGTGTGCCAACAAAAAAGCGAGGGGGCCTGCACTCGCATCTAGTTGAACTGCAAATGTTCTATGAAAAGTTTCGTTGCTCAGCCTGATGGGGAGAGCTTAATGCGGCTGCGGGCAAGCAAATGCTACATCAGCTATACTGTAGTGCAGCCACAATAAGCAGAGCCGAGCAGGTCGGCTGTTGTCAAGGGTCATGGATTTGTCAGGGTTTAAATCTTGGTGTGCTGGTATATATTTAGATGTTCGTAGAGTTAATGATTCTTCATCTCTATTTAGTATAGAGCCCATAAATTTCACTTCCTTTGTCTAAAAACAATTAAAAAATGTTACGAACTGTTTAGGGCTTGCTGCCATCATTTCTACACCTTTTAAAAAAACATTTGAATGCAATTTTGTAAGGTTAACAAATTCTTTGATCATAGAGAGAAGCAGGTCAGTTTCAGTGCACAGTTTTATTGCATGGTTATTAAAACTGAGAACTAGATAACCGAGCTAAATAAGTTTCATTAGGATGAAACTCCTCTGTCATCCCATACAACTCTCTCTTCTCTCTCATAAAAAACTCTGCCACGTCAGCAAATTTGATGTCATAAAACTCCTCATGAAACCCCCATTGAGATTGACCTCAGTAATCTCA
The DNA here is from genome assembly GCA_900205405.1 of Echinochloa crus-galli. NCBI lineage: Eukaryota > Viridiplantae > Streptophyta > Magnoliopsida > Poales > Poaceae > Echinochloa > Echinochloa crus-galli. The sequence goes on along the minus strand of OAMR01000194.1, from coordinate 1,640,600 downwards.
AGAATTTAGGATGGTATGATTGACACCCTGCCCCAACAAACACCTCCAGTGGCGCATGCAGACCCCAGGATGGGGGTGCTCCAGCCCGGGTCTTGTCCAGAAGCTCCAGTAGTTTCATGTATTTATGTGTCCAAATCAGTTTACAAACCTTCAAATTCAGCACTATTATTTTCCTATAAGATAACTTTTCATTGGAACAATCCAGGTCTAGCTACGATTCTCGGTTCGCCCCTAGGCACCTTCGAGAATTTGAGCCGGCGGATCTGATATTTAGATTCACGAAGTCATCACCTGTCTGGCTGTCGACGGGGACGTTATCTACCACTGATTTTTAAAATAAATTTTGAAAAATACAAGTATCTATGTTGAGTGGATAGATTTCATCGTAGAGAACCCAACCAGTTGAGCCTAGTTCGCTCGGCCATCATCTTCTCTGTCCAACTTTAACATCTAAACACACATTTTCCTTTCGCTTGTATGTGGCATACAGAGCATGCGGAAACACCATTAAATAAAATAGACAGCTAGTTCTTCAGTCCATTCAGTCATCTTTGTCTTGAGACTTGTACAAATGTTCATCGCTTGCAAAATTGACGCCATTAAGACAGTCCCTGTCAGGACGTACAGTCCAATCAACGAATCTGTCATCTTCCTGCTTTTATTTCATCCAACCACAGCCACCAGGGCAAAATGGTAGGGCAAGAGGAAGGAGTGATCGATGGATCTTGAACAGTTAGGTTGGTTGGCAATACAGCATACCCAGGTAGCTTACCCATCAAGAGGTTGAAACTTAGACGAAATTAAAACTACAATGAACTCACTGCATGGAACTCTGTATTAATTTCTTTCAAAGATAAATTCATAAGAATCCTTCAATTTGAGTGAATATGTGGTAAACATTACAAAGCTCCTTTTCTTTGGCTCAGTAGAGCAGTAAAGAAAACAATAGCTCAGCATATAGTCAAATGCTTATCCATATTCCTCGCGAAAAACAAAAGGAATAAGAAGTGGCAAATGCTTATCCACATGCTTCAGATCCAATCATGGCCCATCTTTGTATTTTCCATTTGCAACAACCCTTTTGTGTTGGAAGCAAATAAAATATCTTCCTCGCGATGTAAAAGAAAGCAAAGTATTTTCCAGTGGTGAAGTAGGGAAGAAGACTGCCATAAAAAAAATACAAATACGATAGTACATCATGATGTCCGCTTGTGCATCTGTCTCTTATACACATCTAGATGTGTATAAGAGACAGGGATAATACTCCTCAGCAATGTGCTTTTACACGACTATTTGAAAATTCATCGTTGTATTCGGTAAAATAAATAGTCTGCTACTCCCTCCGTCCCAGAAAGAATGCAACTCTCGCGTACCGAGAAGTTAAATAATTTGAACTTTGATCGAATTTATATAAAATAGTATTAACATTTATAATACAAAATTAGTATCATTTGATTAATTATGAAATATATTTTTATACTAAATCTATTTGGAGACATAAATGTTAGTAATTTTTTGTATAAATTTGATCAAAGTTGAAATTATTTGACTCCTCGATACGTGAGAGTTGCATTCTTTCTGGGACGGAGGGAGTATATTCGAGGGCCTTGTATACCGTATCTACCAGCTTTATTTTTGAAACTGGCGGCAGAAGTTATCATCTGTCTAATCAAGAGAGTATATACTTTGATAGCTACAGTGCCCATCCTTTGGTGGCACAATTTACAGATAGATATGCACGATTAAATTTGAAGTATTAAGCGAATACACATATTTATTGTCCATATACGCTTGCTGAATTTCAATTATGAACCAAAGGCAAGTTGTGCACCAACTAGAATAATGTAGTCGACCTACACATGCGCCTGAAACTTAGTATGCTAGATCCAATAAAAGAAACATAATACTATTTAAAAACTTATTGTAGTACTAAATCCAATTGAATTGTTTTCATTAGTGATATTTTTTATATACCATTTCTAATCTGAATCTGAATTGCAACAAAAGGTGCTTTGGTTGAAACAATGGGAATAGGTCCATTTAAGCTATTATCAAAGTTTAGATTTGAATGGAGAAGGAACATTATATATGAAAGCCATATGAAGTATTTGTTCCTATCACTCAGAAGCCAAAAAGCAATCATGGTCTATATTCATCTCACCAACTTGCGACATTATTTTTTTTGTCCATTCCCAACAATATGGGTTGGCTTCACGCGCGCTGCTACTTCTTAAGATGTTACAGGTATTTCGTCGACTTCTTTTTATCACCGTTCCACGTTGCGTAATACTTTTTTCCTTGTGTTTTAGTTTGATGTCGATTTCGTCACAAATATACTTGTATTTTCTTGCAGTAGAGACATAAACCATTGCACCGAACATACGTACAATGGTATACTAATGATGGGTATAGCTACACGCACGTATAGATAAAACTCGTCATATATATACTAATTCTAAGATACTTCAGAGCGAGTTATACGAAAAAATTCAAAATCAACCCTATTTTTTAAATATATTTTGATTATACCTTTATAATACTATATAAAGTAGTATGTCCATATACTCAATGTATGTTTACATACCCAACGTATATATCATCACAGATAGTCTAATATCATCACATACGATATGTACGTACTCTTCGCCGGATCAAATTCATCATGTATCATGAGATACACAGGTAGGTGTAGCTACACGTGCGTGTAGAATGGATTTTTCATATATATATAAGATTTTGCTACAAAAGTCTTTATTTTGATTATATTGGCATGCTCGCTATATTTTTCTTTCCATGTTAATTAGTGTATAGGATGGATCGAAGTTATACTTACAAGAGAAATCGAACGGTTTATTTATAGCCAATTTCTACTCAAATACACTAGAAACATTACAATTTACTACAAGTTAACATATGATGTATATCTACGCAGCTGATTTACACGAAATTCTCACAATCCCCGGTCTCCAACCATTTCTCTTCCACTTGACACCTATACTGCATCATCAGGAACCAAACCACCCCCAACCAACTTATCTGCAATTGTCCTCTCCACACACCACCACATTTCCACCCCTGCTAACAGTTTCTCCTGTTGCAAAACTCCAGATTTCTGTCAGAAAGGGACATCGCACAATCACAGAGGGAAGAGATGGAGTGAGATATATATCCCGCGAAGGAGGCTGAGGTGAGGCGAAGGGAAGAGCAGAGGAGAAAGCACGAGACCACTTCCCACTCCCGTCCCCCATATCCTATGGATAGAGCGGCCGCGACAGCCGCAGACATCCTCGTCATGATCCCATCACCTCCGCCTTCGCCTTTGTAGCATCGTCTCCCCATCGACCCGGCCCCTGTTTCTTGGCCATTCGGATTCCTGGACTGGATCGGTTTGGATCCCCGTACGCCCGTTTCTTCTTGGAGGAGAAATGGCCGAAATGGCCGTGACCGCCGCCGCCGGCACACTCCGGCCGTGCACCGGCTTGTCGGCGCGCGGTGCCGCGGTTCTTGGCCGGCGGCGCCCTCTTGCCCCGGCGGCGCCCGCTAAGCTGAGGTGAGGGGATCGGTCATTGACCAAGATTCAGATTTTTCCTTCCCCTATTGGGTGCACTAGATTCCGAACCTTTGCCTTAGCTTAAGATTTCCATTTTTCTGTTATGGTAGGGTGTTTGAAAGGTTCGAGCTGAGTTGCAGAGAATACACTTCTCAGTTCGGATTGTAGCTTGTTTCCTGAATTTGCTAGGAAAGGATGCTAATTCGCATCATTATTGCACAACTTGTTTCTTGGATTCTTTGATTCTGTTTGAGTTGCAGTATAAAGCTTGTTGGATTGCTCAATGAAAAGGGGTTAGAATATGCAAATCAGCTTTTGTTTCGTTAGTACTTTAGTTAAGTGGTGGTGCTGATTGGTGAAGTAATGAATCTGCTCAGGAGGCTGATATCTGTTATAGCTCTATGAGGCTGTTCGATGTGTCTCACATGTCCCTAGTTTTCATTTCACATTTCGAGGGAGGCGGAGGTTTCTTCCACAAATTTGCTTAAGCTTGTTCTGAGCTTGTTTGAATCTCTTCTTAATTGCCTAGTTTAATACAAGCAAATCATTAGATTAGTCTGTGAACAAAACAGTCTAGCTATACATTATCGAACTTCAACCATATAGGTATTTTTGCATTGATGATCTGATAAAAAGTCTGTGAATCCATTTTCAGTGACAAGTAGGTTGATTAAAAGACTGGGTTTCCTGGAAATGCAGGGGAGTACTGATTATTAGTTTTTTTCATAATGAAAAGCCAAATTAAGGGGACGCTTGTTATAATGTCAAAAAGACTGCATGAATTGTCCTTTGAAGGTTCATAGTCTAGTTGCTGCGGAGTGCAGTGATGTTAATACTAACATACGGTCATTTGTTACTCTATCTCTTACAAAGTCATAATATCTCTATATATAACCTCCACTGAATGTTTTTCTTCAATTTGTTGTGTTTGCAACTGATATTTTCCTCTCTCTCTCCAGATTGTCCTCTCCAGCTGTGAGGGTTCCTAGGGCTGCTTCCCCTACTGCTGTTGAGGTACATAGCATAGGTTACCAAAAAACATTGGTGAACTTGCTTGTTCAACCACATATACTTTGGTTAGCAGGATGGGAGCAACACTGATACAGTCCCTACCCCGAAAGTTATAATAGACCAAGACTCAGATCCGGATGCAACAATTGTAGAAATTACCTTGGGTGATCGTCTTGGTGATCTTCTTGATACAGTATGTTGTTCACATTAAATTCTCAGTATGCTCTCACCATTGACTAGACAATCATATTAATATCTCCTGTATCTTAGATTTATGAGAAATGTGCTCATAAAATATGCTCTGTTTGTCGTGCAGATGAGTGCCCTGAAGAACTTAGGGCTAAATGTTATTAAAGCCAGTGTCTACCTCGATTCTACCGGCAAGCATAACAAGTTTGCTATAACTAAAGTGTAAGTGAATCTTCTTTCCTATGCTATTTCATCAGATATGTAAAAATTGACATGAGGAATCTCTCATATGAGTTTAGTGTCCTATATACTTGCAACAGAATATAACGTCTTTCTTCGCTGTACTTTTCTGCATCTATCAGTTCTTGTCTAGAATGAGTGACAGGAATGCTCTACAGGTCCACTGGCCGCAAAATTGATGACCCAGAGTTGTTAGAAGCAGTACGACTGACGATCATTAACAACATGATACAATATCATCCGGTAACTGCCTTCAACTTTACTTTTCTTTTACTTCTATTATTTGTGTTGGTAATGAAAAAAATGTTGTTAATTTGTTACCAGGAGTCCAGCAGTCAATTGGCTATGGGAGCAACATTTGGGCCAGAAGCCCCTGCAGAAGAGGTATTTCCTAAATCCGTTCACGTCAGGGGCTCATCTTTTTTTAATGATTAACATACTGAACTGAAAATGTCTCAATGTTGCTGTGGAGGTCCACAAAATCATCTTATTTTTCTATATCTGTCGTGAGAAAGAAAGAGCACACAGTTGTAAAGGCACTCATTTCTGCAGTGTCCTAATTGGCTGTGGTTTTGTTTTCCGACCCATGAAATTGCGGTTAATTATAGCACCAGAATTATGTCTCTGCTCTGGAGATCTGTAAACCTTCCCTGGTTATAAATATTGTTCACTTGTCAATTGGCAGGTCGATCTGGACATAGCAACCCACATAGATATCTACAATGATGGCCCTGAAAGAAGGTATATTGTCTTTCTTACCTGGTGCAATAATTTTCAAATTGTAAGGAAAAGTATGCTCTTTTGTCATAATCCGAAGAAATTCATCTTGTTCAATAAGAAGCAACATAAGAACATACTTGCCATATTTTTTCTGAACACTTTGAATGAAAACACATTGCCTAAATGTATTTCAGTATCTGTTACAGATGGACTGTGCTTTCCTTGCTTTACCCACTGCTGTTATTTCATCAATGGAAATGCTAGATTATTTCAAAATTCCTACTCTACAGATATCAAAGCGATTTGATCTCATATGTTGTTCCATTTCAGCTTACTTGTGGTGGAAACAGCAGATCGTCCAGGGTTACTGGTTGATCTTGTTAAGATCATCTGCGACATCAACATAACTGTCCAATCTGGAGAGTTTGATACTGAGGTGATACTAATTGCATGAAGTCTCTGTTCCTGCAAAGAACCATTCATCTCCTGACATTTTTCTATCTTACAGGGGCTCTTGGCTAAAGCAAAATTCCATGTCAGCTATAGGGGCAAACCATTGACCGAGGCTTTGAAACAGGTAAAGATTACACAATACCTTTTCTTTTGGCTTCACAATTTGGTTCTCATGGAACTCATGTGAGTACGGCATTTTGGTACCATCGTTCTGATTTATCTCATCGCTGCAGGTTCTTTCTAATAGCTTGCGCTATTTCTTGAGGCGGCCGACAACAGAGGAGGCCAGCTTCTAGCCAGATGACCATGAAGGCGCCCCCACCTTGCATTCATTCACTTAATTTATGAGATGGGGTTCACATGAACTGGATAGTATCATCAAAGTTGTTGAAACACGCACAATAATATTTTTAAAGATGGATGGGAGGAGGTATACTTGATGTGATGGCACCACACCAATTTAAATCAAGGAAGGGGAATCCGCTGTATGAAGTGCAGAAGATTGCTTAAAGCATGTAGCACGTGATTATTTTCTACCTGTGATGCATGTTTGGTGATAAATAAGATGGTACATTGTGGGGGCATCATCCAGTGTCTGCATCAAATGATGTGTTTGTTTTTTACATTTCATTCTCAGATTATTGAAGTTACAAATAATAATCTTCTGCGTTCACAATTAGACAATTTCTTTGACAGCGCTGACCAGTGACTAGTCCAAAGGTTTATCAATCATCTTTTGGGCTAATAGTCAATAATAGTCCTCAACAATGTACAGTAAGACGCACAAAACAATTTTGACTATTGACTGACCTTACAATCTATTAGCAACTGCTACAAATTCAACATCATGTTGAAACCACTTTGTACATGAATCTTGATTATACATCCCATATATGGTTTGACTAATTGTGGTCAAAACATATCAAGGTCGACCATTTGAAAATTAAATGTGCTACGTTGATGAAATGGGCGTATCAAGGTCAACTTCGGAACGTTACGAAACTTCTGGTGTTATTTCCCAGCACTTCAGAAATATACTACACTTTGTTACACCTCCCAAATGGTAAGATAATAAACTTCATTACTCCAAAACAACTTAAGACACGCCTTTTCGCCATTAATCAGCAAAACGGCAGCCTGCCTAGGACCAACAGACGTCGATCTGACACATTGAATTCCGTTACAAAGGCGGCGCCGCCGACGCGCCGTCGCTGAAAATGCGCGACAGGCACGGATAGCTAGCCGCCGCCGCCGCCGCCACCACCACCACCGTCGTCCTCACACGGTGTAGTGCTGCTGGATGCCCTCCATGTCGAGCCCCTTGAGCTTGACGACCGACTCGACCTGCCCCTTGAGCGTGCTGAGCTCCCTGAGCCTGGCCACCTCGGCGCGGCGCTTGGCCTGCTCGGCGATCTCCGAGAGCTCCCGGTAGCTGCTGCGCTCGTTGAGGATCCCGGCGAGCTCCGGCGCCTGCAGGCCGTGCAGCGTGCGCTGCGCCGTCGCCCACTGCGCCTCCCGCTCCTCCCGCCCGTAGTCCTTCTTCCCCGTGAAGGCGATCTTGTGCTCGAACAGCGTGTCCCACGCCCTGCCGCTCAGCGCGTACCGGATCCCGAACTTGAACACGTCCAGCGGCAGGAACGTCACCACGCTGTAGAGCCAGATCACGCCCGCCCAACCCCACCCGACGCCCCGGATGTGCGCGAACCGCACCGTCGGGTACACCGCCAGCAGGGTGGCGATCTGCAATTAATGGCGGTTAATTAGTACGAATTGAAGGTCAGGGATGGATCATGGATGCGGTGGAGGAGATATTGATGCTTACGATCTGGGCGACGACGAAGGCGGCGCAGAGGAGCAGGCCGGGGACCTCGGTGAAGCACCAGCCGCGGGAGCGCGTCACGAAGATGAGAGCCTGGCTGATGATGCTCACCTGGAGGTAGAGCGCCGACATCATCTCGTCCCGGCTGCCGTGCAGCGACCTCACGCCGAACGTGTTCTGACGGTGAGCAGACAAGTAAGGTTGATCAGCATCTTGCAAGGGAATGAAGGATCTGGAGACAACTGATTGATTGGCCACTAGCTGCTAGACTAGAGAGGTTAATTATTACCGTGAAGAAGTCGGTGCTGCGCATGGCCCAGAAGAAGATGACCGTCATGAGGGCGAGGTAGGACCCGTACACGATGCCCGTGAGGAAGATCTCGTTCAGCTTCCAGCTGTCGGGGTGCGGGGATGGCTTCACCCTGTCCTTGGAGATGGTCATGATCGTTCCTGCATCCATCATTCATCCAAATTAACAAACTCTTGATTTCAGATGAGCGTGACATCTTTCAAGTTGAGTACTATGTATGTGTACTCACCGTCGTTGAGGATGGCAATGACAAGGATCATAAATGGTGAGAAATCAAATTTCCAGATCAGCGCTATGAGCATGAATCCGAGCTGCAGATCGCCATAACGAGAAATCCAACATTCAGATAAGTGCATACAAATACAGTGCTTGGCAGATTCATATTTTGGCCTCGGAAAATATCAACTTACCACGATACGGATTGTTATCGACACGGCATAAATCTGAAAAAATAACAAGGACAAGAAAGATCAGTCTTAACTATATATCTGAATGTAGCAAAACATACTTTGAACTTGTCAGGCAGCTCTCTGCTTACAGTGTAGTTCTTCATCCTCTGGAAGATGGACCGGCTGGTGAGCACGGCGCTGATGATGACGCTAAGCCCAGGCTCGGTAAGGACAATGTCGGAAGCGCTCCTGGCCGCGTCGGTGGCATCAGCGACGGCGATCCCTATGTCTGCTTTCTTCAGAGCAGGCGCATCGTTCACACCATCACCAGTCATCCCGCAGATGTGCTTCCTCTCCTGCAATTTCTTAACAATCTCGTACTTGTGCTCTGCATCGTCGCAAAGATGAACGGTTCAGACTGGATAACAAATGTTAGAATCAAGTGCGAATCCTTATCCGTACTGATTCTCACCTGGAAAAACTCCGGCAAAGCCGTCGGCCTTCTCGATCAAATCGTCCACGGGGATGGAAGCAATGGCTTCATCTTTGCACTGCCCAAGCAGCGCCGACGAGGGGTACATGTTGGTGCCCATCCCCAACCTCCTGCCCGTCTCCTTGGCAATAGCGAGCTGATCACCTGCAGGAATCGTTCAGTGTTGCACTTGGTGTCAGCCTCAAACACTTGGCCTCTCAATTGCATATAATCTTGCACTGGATAATAATGTACCCGTGATCATCTTGACATTGACCCCAAGGTCTAGTGCCTTCTTGATGGTCTCGGCACTGTCATGCCGCGGCGGGTCGAACAGCGGCAGCAGAGCCACGAACTGCCATGGACCGCCCGGGCTGTCCTTGCGTCTCTCTGGCACTTTCTGTGATGCAACTCAACGTGACAAAAGTTATGCATGTATAACAAATTAAACAACAAGATAACAATCTGTATATATTTAGAAGATACTTTTAAAAAAGTAACATTGCTCGATATCAAACAGAAGATGTACCTGTCTGGCGACGGCGAGGGATCGTAGGCCTCGCTCGGCGTACTTGTCAATGACGGCGTGCACCTTGTTCACGACATCCGCTCTGCAGCCGCAGAGCGCCATGATCTGCTCGGGAGCGCCCTTGCTGACACGGTGCCAGCTGCCGTCGGCGCGGTTAATGTAGGTAAGGGCGGTGCGCTTGTCCACAGGGTTGAAGGGGAGGAAATGCACCTCCTCGATGCCGTCCCTGGCCTCCTTGGGGTCACTGAGCATGCCGACCATGGCGGTATCAATGGCGTCCTGGTTCTCCACCCTCGACGCCCTGGCCGCGAGCAGGATCACCTCGTCGGCGTTGACGCCCTTGGCGAAGATCTCGATGAGCCCCCTGTCGACACTGAGCTTGTTGACGGTGAGCGTGCCCGTCTTGTCGCTGCAGAGCACCGTCATCCCGGCCATCTCCTCGATGGCCGTCATGCGCTTGGTGATGGCGCCCTGGTCGGCGAGGCGGTGCGAGCCGATGGCCATGGTGACGGAGAGCACGGTGGGCATGGCGATGGGGATGCCGCCGATGAGGAGCACGAGGAGGTTGTCGATGCCGTCGCGGTACCGGCGGTGCTGGATCGGGTACATGACGATGACCTCGATGAGGATGCCGACGGCGATGGCGGCGATGCAGAAGTTGCCGATGGCCCTGAGCACCTTCTGGAAGTGGCCGACATTGCTGGTGCTGTCGACGAGGTGCGCCGCCTTGCCGAAGAAGGTGTGCACGCCGGTGGCGATGACGACGGCCTCGATCTCACCCTGCCTGCAGGTGGAGCCCGAGTAGACGCTGTCGCCGGGGGACTTGGTCACCGGCAGGGACTCGCCGGTGAGCGCCGACTGGTCGATCTTGAGGGCGTCGCCTTCGAGGAGGCGGGCGTCGGCGGGGACGATGTCGCCGAGCTTGACGCTGATGACGTCGCCGGGGACGAGCGCCGCCGCGTCCTGCTCGCTCCAGCGGCCGTCGCGGAGGACCTTGGCCTTGGGGGCGAGGTTGGCCATGAGCGCCTCCGCCGCGCTGCCGGCGGTCGACTCCTCCCAGTAGGAGATGGTGGAGTTGAGGACAAGGAGCACCACGATGCCGACGAACTCCTGCCAGTCGGGGGGCTCGCCGCCGCCGTTGGCCAGCGCGATGGCCATGAGCGCCGCCGCCTCCATGACCCACGACAGGGGGTTCCACATGAACCCCAGGAACTTGAGGATCTTGCTCTCCTGCACGCCGTTTATACCAAATTAAAGAAAACATAGTAAAATTAAAAAGGCTCGCTCCGCCATTGATCGATCTGATCTGATCACCTTCTTCTCCTCGAGCTTGTTGGGGCCGAAGACGGCGATGCGCTCCTGGGCCTCCTCCGAGGAGAGCCCTGCCTTGGTGCATTTTAGAGTCTGGAAGACCTCCTCGACGGGGATGTTCTCCTGCCACGCATCACAGAAAACAGAAAAAACTCCATGAAAATCAATCCGAGGAAGTTGGCTAGCCCTGGAACAGCGACGTTGGTGCGTCGGCTGTCTAATCAATGATTAGTAGACGCCATAAAAAAATCAATGATTAGTACGTAGACGTGATTACTAGTAGCAGTGATAAATGATTCCATCCGAAAAAAGTGCCGGTGTGGTTGCAGATCACAAGAACAGAAAAAAAGGCGCAATCTTTTGCAGATGGATCGGAAGAGAAACTGAAGCCGCATGAACCGGCTTGTAATCCGTGAGTCAAGCAACGAGAGAAAACGGAGGTTGGGAGCGAGGCATCTTTATCGCTAGCTTCACATGAGCAAAAGAAGATTACTGATATGATCTACTCCGCTATGAGCTACGCTGAGCCGGTGACGATTAGAGGCTAGGTATATGTTCTTTTAGAGGAAAAGAAAAAAAAAGATTATTACACCTATATCATACAAGTAATTCGCACACTGTTCATGTTTTTTTTCCTTTAAAAAAGAACTCGTGATCTATATCCTTATCGGTCTAAACGTTAGAAAAGATTTGTGGATCTTCTGAAACAAGGTAATAACGAACAAACGATCGAAATCTTCTAAAACGCGTGATTCTGCAAGATCATGCATGAGTCGATCGAGGTCGATACGGCAGGAAAGAACGAACAAAACGTCGACTACAAAACAAAAGCAAGCATGCAGAAGCAGCAGCTATATAGCAAACAGCAGGGTATATATTTTGCAAGCATTGAAAAGAAAAGGACTGCTCTTGGACGATCGTACCAGGTCGACGGCCTCATTCTTGATCTCCTCGAGCCCCGCCATCTGAGAGCTGCTGCCGGCGTAACCTCCGCCGCAGCCGCCGGAGGGAGATACGATGAACGCGCGGCCGGTGAGGAGGGATGGGTGGGAAGCGCAACGGCGGCCGCCTCTTATATAGGGGCCAGCGGCGTGCTGGGCCCCGCTCTTCAGCCTGCGTGACCCCCATATGGTGTATATCTGCTACGACACGTACGTACTTTTGCTATGGTTATCGACGGCCGTGATTCGATGGAGATGATCCCAACCGTCGTACACGGAGAGAGAGATCTCGCACTACCCGAAATCCTCGTGTGCACTTTATCGGGCACACAACAAATATAAGTTTTGCCGTGTGTCAAGAAGAATGTACACGTCAAAGCCACGGCACACGACATATAGGGTCTTTGTCGTGTGTCCCGATCAAAGGCACACGGCAAAGGCATACGCTGTTGGCCGCCGTGCGTCTTTGTCGTGTGCCTGCGTAGGCCGGCACACCGCACAGATATGCACATGACAAAAAATACGTTTGCCGTGTGCCTTTATGTAGGCACACAACAAACCTATATTTTTGCCGTGTGTTTTTCTTTTTTGCCGAGTGTTTCTTATAGGCACTCGACAACGATTTAAAAAAAATTATTTTTTCCTTTCTAACTTTTTGTGGTATATACATACCGTATGTGTAATTCTATGTTAATATTTGGTGTATTTTTGGGTTGTTTTGCTATATTTAGTTATTTTATTTCATTAAATAATTTTTAGGGAAATAATTTAAATTTGAACTACAGGTGTCTCGAATAATGGAATATAGTGAACCCAAAAATGATATTCACATTATTGATCACGCTATGAAGCTGTATCCGAGACGGTCAGCACCATCAAATTTCCACGAGGTGATCCCGACAACTGGTTCACAACGCCTGTGCTCATGGAGATGTCCGGACATCTGTGTGCGTGGTGACAAACGAGGCTCACCACCAGAAAGCATTGTGGTTCCTCACGGTGGATCATAAGCGGGAGCAGAGGTAACCTCATTGGGATGGCTCGGGACGTTGAGGATCCCGGCCCCTATGTGGTTTGTACAAGTACAATTGGCTGGTCGCTGGCGTTTGGGACTGCCATGGCGTGCTGGTCTTATACCTATACCGATCTGACAAATGTCACATTTGTTTGTACCACGTCGAAACTAAGAAGATGTTCAAAGCAAAGATACCATGGGACATGCAACCAAACCAATCAAGCTACGAATGGTCTTGGGGTTATAGGCCGACCCTCGTGTCACCAGGGAGCATTGTTGGCAAGCTCAATGAAGATTGGGAACAACAACGCAGAGATCGCTCAGCTGAGATGATGCTGGCCCTAAAACAAATCAATGAGCAAGATCAGGGCCGTCTCTGTGATTTTGAGGGCCCCTGAGCGAACTCAACACAATGGATCCTTTATAGTAATATAATAAAAGAATAATAGTACTAAGTATTATATATATAATTCTTGGAGAACTGCATCCGTAATACAAACTAAAAGAGCGGCAAAATAAAAAATAAGTATGATTACCTCAAATAATAAATAAGCTTCAAGATTCCATCTACAATTGCTCCGGTCATTAAAAAAAACCCTTCGAGCATTTATTGATGCAAAATCATTAAGAACAATATCAAGATTATGAGATCAACAATGAAGGCATGCTAAATAAATATCTACTTAAAATTGATTACCTTTTGAGATTCTGACACAATTGCACTTTAGATCACTAGTACTACAGTAGCCGTGCAGCATGGGACTACCGGAGGGGCACAAGCATGACACAATGGTATGGCGCAGACGCACATCAACAGGACGGCGACGCGCGTGGAGACGCGGAGACCGGAGAGAGGCAAGGCCGCAGGCGCAGACGGAACTAGCAGTCGGCGGCTCAGGGAGTTAGGGTCAGGGGACAACGCAGGCAGGGTGGCAGCCAGAAAAGATCGTGAATCGTGATGCGTGCCACGGGGGTCTCGTACTCTTCGTTTCCTGCGACTGCGACGGATGGAAGCGTTCCTATTCCTGACCTCCTGGGATCTGGCCGGCTGGGCCTCTAACTGCTGGTTTGCTGGGCCTCTAACTGAGTATCAACATGATGGGCCCCTCGGCTCTGGCCCCCGGCGGTCACCTCCGCTGCGTGGCCCAGAGCCGGCCCTGATAGCACCCATATAGGCGTGCGCTTTTGGCACCAAAATATAACAAGGATGTAAATTAGATGATTATTACAAGTTGGGTTGTAATACATACATGTCATCATAAAACAAGTCTTGGGGGTGTGTTGGTTGTGGCACGGTCCGTGGGGGTTGGGGAGTTCATGGGATAAGAAAACAGTACCCCACGGCTAAATGAATTTTATTGGTCACATTATTGGTCAACTTGTTTTCATTCTCCAATGGATATTATACCAAACATGCAAAACAAAAGAGCTCTAGCTATATACTTACAAGTTTTCTTGCACCACTAACAGCTCAGATGAACATACTTGCAAGTGTATTCATATATTACTTCCTATTTTTTAGAAAAGGGAATATATTGATATTCCAGCCTCTGCATCGAAAAGATACATACAGCTATCATTATTACACAAAAGAAAAAGCTCCATTCCTAATAGCACACAGGTCTAGGAAAAAGGAGCAGAAAAAAGAGCTACCACCATCATTAGCTCCAAACTACCAACACCAAAAAGACCTGTCCAAACCATACGTCCTGACACATCTTCTACGACCAAAAGCACATAGCCAACGGTGGTGTTTCATGCACCTAACCCTGAATCCACTCAGAGCTGCCACTAACAAGGCCGTCGTCTTCATCCGGCTCCAATTAACCAGCTTTAAATATCGTTGGCACAATCAACCGGTGTAGAACTGGATCATAGATGAATAAGATCAAGCCTGGTGTCTTGCTGAACGAACACCACCGTGTCCAGTATGCTGATCGCTGTGTAACCTTGACCAAGAATATATTGCTTCCTATTACTTATAAGTCAACCAAAAATACACACTTTTCAACAGATCAAGCTATGCGGCATCCGTGAGTAGATCATTTCCAAACTTCCATATCAACGTAGAAAATTTTCTGATGACACGGTTTAGATCTAGTATACATCTATATAAATCATATAGATTTGCTTCTACATTAACACTACAAATCAATAAGAAGAGCAACAATACTCGGGGTTCTATATATGTGGTGGTGACAACATGCCCACGATATATTCAGAATGGGTGCTGGTATTTATGGCTATTTATTATTTAGTGGTAGAACATGCTTGTTGACAATGAGACGCTTGCGATGAATTTTTTTTAATGTAATGATCTAATGGCCAGCCAGACTCTTGGAAATGTTCATACTAGCACTAGTAGAGAAAGAAATTTCCATTCACTACATTTGTCCCTATTAGGTATTAGTCCCTGGTTCCTGCTCCTGGAGGCAATACCTTTAGCATCGGTTGATAATATCAACTAGGTCACTTTTAGTCCGGGTTGGTGTTACCACCCGGGATTAAGGGTGTGCTTGGTTGAGAGTCAGTGAGATATAGGATAGGGTCATCCCTTTTTTCTGGGATGAAACCTCACGTGATGTTTGGTACAAATAATGAAACAGTTCCAATATTTCGTTTGGTTAAAAGGACCACGAATGATGGAGGATGGACATCGTTTGATGCCATCAGGCCACTGGCCCGCTTGTGGGCCCTACTTGTCAGCAACCCATTTTTTGCTTTCTTCCTCATCCGCCCCCATGCGCTCCTCACTTGCTCCCGGGTCACGCAGCAGATTTAAAAGGACAGCACCCACGATTACGTCACATGTGTTCCGTATGTGATATGGTAAGAAAGCTACGCGCGAGGCAATGGGTCCTATGTTCGAGTCCCACACACCACGCACACACATTTCCACGTGAAAACTCGTGCCAAGACAAATCATCGAATGACAATGACAAATGAAGATTGTTACGAAACACAAATATAATGGCTCGCGTTCACTACAGCAGAATAGTATATTTGCTGCAGTATACATCTTTGCGTGCGTGTATCGACATTCTCTTTGCATGGACAGAAATCAAGGAATTATTCCCCGTATACATAAAAGGCAAAGGAGCTGGATGGTATGCAAGGCTAATCGAGCCAAGAATAAAGGGCATGAGCTCGTATATCCCTTGCCTCTTCCATGCCTGGCTCCAATTAGCATTGTACTAGGTGGAAACACTACACGAGATGATGCGGCTTGGGGCACTCGTGAATGAAGGAGCAAACACTGCACTCACATTGCAATCAACATCAACTATACTATTCTAAGACTCGAGATCGATCATTGTCATAACTGCTGCATGTTCTTTTAGTTCTTTTGCTGATCGATGATGTATTCCTTGCTTGCCAGGGACTCCAGCAGGAAGATATTGTATGTAATAACTCTATCATCGACATTGCAGCCATGTCTGATCTTTGGTCTTTTTGTCGTCACCTTTTCCGTTTAGTTTCATTTCTTGGAAAGCATGTGTACAAGATTCATAGCTTGGAGTAGTGTAGTCAGGCTTTTGCATTTGGAGCCAAAGGTACCGTATGTAGGTCCTCCAAGGTAATAAAGATGTGCGGCAGCCAATCCTACTTTCAGCAAAGTGAGTCCTTGTTTCGAAGCAGGAATCCTGCTGCTGGACGATGCAAATTAGGATAATAATTTCTGATGCAAATTATTATGCTATCTTGTTCTGCCACCGATATCTGAAGCATAGTTGCATGCAAAAGTTCTTGAAAAATATGGCAACAGTCTGTGAAGCTAGTTTATTAGTTTATAAAATCTGTCAACAGTTTCTGAATAATAACTATTTTTTTGAAATCTCATAGCGACTTCTAAATTTAGTTTGAAATTCTAGAAACCTACCTACAATTTTTGAAAACCCCGGCCTCAACAAAACTTTGACATAAGGAATCATGCAGCAGAACAAGATAGCATAATATTTTTTCTTGAGGATTTATTTTGTTAGGAATATAGGCATTTTCCGGTATATTTTAATTTCAAAAACTAGCACTAAATTTATGACGTAGATTAGTGATCTTGTGATAATAAAATATTTGTACAAGTACATGTTCATGTTAATTCTCTTAACTAACACAAACAGAAACAGAAACTAGGGCTGGACCGTTGCCTTTGGCAACGGATGCACTGTCATCACCTGGAGTATTGGTGTTAACCATACTCGACTGACCTTAGTTGAAGCAGTTCTAAATAGAATCAGTGATGAGTTGTAGCGGTGCAGTCCCTTGAACGGTTTTCTGGAAGTAGTCTAGTCGTACAGAGCTAAATGGCCAATGGGAAGCAGGTGTTCGCCTGAAGAAGCTGGAAATAGTTGTACGTGCAAGGGCCACCGGGAAATAGTCGTAAACTGAGAAGTCACGTAGTCATACGCTCCCCAAAAATCTTATCGCCTGCCTATCCCAAATAGGATCACAAGACAGGGAGGTTCCGGAGGCCCTCTCACGCAAGCAATATCGGGAATGTGAAATGCAGTGGCAACAAAAGAGGAAGAAAGTAAGAGGTCTCCTGAGCAGGAGTGCCTTAAGAGTATGAGAGAGTGTATCTTCCAGGGAATGGACAGCCTCCTTATATAGGCACACGTGAGAGGAGGGGATGAACCTGGACAAGGCTGCAACAATGGCCATGAATTGCCATACATGTCCATTTAATTCCCAGTATTTGTCATCTGTGTCAAAATGTTCATCTCATCTCATCATGTCGCGTCGCGTCGCGGCTCTGCACGGCCATGAGCCACGTTCCACGGGCACGACTCGGTGAGTAGAGCGAGCGCGGGCGCGTATGACAACAACTCCCTAGCATTAGACCCCTTAATTATTATTTGATTAATTGTAACTAAATGGGATAGGCCTAATTAATCCATAATCGCCACCAAGAATTTCAAGGTACACGAGAAATGCTCTCAGATACTGGCTTTTGACAGAGACCGTTAAGTTGAACATCCACCTAGTGTAGAAGCTGCACTTATTCACGGCTGACTGTGCCTTGAATTGACAGTTTTGTGCAAACAAGCTTGACCAATGGACTATGATGATAGTACTAGGCTGTTGTAAGCATCCCCGCGGTTTGGAGTGTATATAAGTCATACTCCGTGCCTTTCATGGGTATCTAGAGATCACCCTATCTCATATATTATGACTAGCAATCAAACCCATATACGTGCAATCCTTAAAGATGTTCTATAGCCAATATCTTTGCTAGCTCCATTGAGTCATTCGGATCACATTAAGGTTTCCACCAACCTACCATACACGAACACGAATAGAAACCAAAGGAGGTTTAGGAGATACCCAGGTTCGGGGCCGTTGCCAAAGGTAATGGATTCATTATTAGCGGCTAAAGTATTGGTGGTAATTATACTCGACTGGCTTTGCTTGAAGTAGTCAATCTAAGTTGATGCAATGGTGAGTTGTAGCAATGCAGTCCCTCAAACGATCTTCTGAAAGTAGTCGTATAGACGACCACTAGGAAGTAGTCGTACAGACACACCAGGAAGTAGATATTCGTATGTGCGAGGGCCACTAGGAAGTAGGTGCGAGGGCCACTAGGAAGTAGGTGTGCATCGAGCAGTCACGTAATCGTACGCTCCCAAAAATCTTATCGCTACCGATACCGAGCAGGATCGCGAGGCAGGGAGGTTTCGAAGGCCTGCTCCCGCAAGTAGTGCGTGAGCAGAGCTTGCATGGGAGTGCAAAGTGTAGCAACAACAACAATAAAAGAGGGAGGAAGTGAGGTCTAATGAGCAGGAGTACCTTAAAAGTCTGAGACAGTGTGTTTTCCAGGAGAGGAAGAGTCTCCTTATATAGACGCACAAGAGAGGAGGGAGATGAACCTAGATACGGCTGCACCATTGGCCATGAATTGCCATCAATCGTTAGTTCTGGTTCTCCTGCAGCAACGGTCCTGAATCGAGCCACGACCATGTGCCCGGCTCGGGGAGGCGAGTGAACGCGCGTGTGGCACACCCCTCTTCTCTTTCCAACTTCACAAGTGGTGTACAGATAGTCCAACTAATAAGTTGCTTGGATTATTTTTGACTCTCTATCTAGAATTTTATGGTTACTAACTCACTAGGATTAACCAATGGACCCTTTAATTATTATTTCATTAATTGTAATTAAATAGGGTTGGCTCAATTAATCCAAAATATATAAAAATTATAGATATATAATTGAGTCATTGGTCCAAAGCTTGGGCAGTTGTCTTTGAAGGATCGAAATGGCGACCAGAGAGAGGGGGAGTGAATGGGAGCCGATAAAAAATTCTCTCGAAGGAGTGAACTCGGCCTATGTCCCAAAATCACTTCCTACGGCGACCAACTCACTTCCTTGCCAAATCCACGAAGTCACTGAAGTACTTCTGGACCTGGGAAAGTCTTCAAGAAACATAACTATCAACACACAATGGAAACAACAATCAACCCAAAACACAAGCTGAAGCCAAAGGAAATAGAATCAGAAAGAAGGTCCGGAAACTCCGCACATAAATCCGGAAACTCTGCACAAGTCCGGAAACTCCACACAAATGTCCGAAAACTCCGCACCAGTCGGGAAACTCCACACAAATGTCCGGAAACTCCGCATCAGTCCAGAAACTCCACACAAATGTCCGGAAACTCCGCACCTTTCAGAACAGCCTGCGCAAAGATCTGATGAAAGCCAAAACTGGAACAAACAAACTCCAAATCTCGTGAAATTTGGTCAGTTGCCTTCTGCAACCATGGTGAGTCTTTTCCCAAAAGATCTTTCCAAAAAGATCAAGACTTCACCACGAATTTCACGAATTCGGTCAAGAACACAAGAGAAGGGAGAGTTGGGAAAAACTCAAATTCACAAGTGCTCGTGCACGGATTTGCTAGGGGATCATTCTAGATGTTCTTGCACATGTCCCAGCACTAAGTTCCTCAAAGAATCGCGCCCAAAAACTTGGCCAATCAAGAGATAAAAAATTCCACCAAAAATAGCTCCGAAAATCACTAAAGAGAAAAACGAAGAGCACACGAGATTTGAAGAACTTCTTCCATTGACTCATGAGGACAACATCTATACAAGGCTAGGAAGCCACCCACATCCTCCCTTTCTTGTGGGAAAATCGAAACAAAGAGTAATCACCCTCTCCTATCTCTCATCTCCTCTCACACGAAGCACACCCTAGCCTAGGAAAAACAAAGAGCAAATGAACTAGGGTTCCAAGAGTTGGCTGCCATCTCCCACCTAGGTGAGTATATATAGCCGCCACCAAAAGACTAAACTACCCTTACAACTTAAACCTAAGATACACGCCCTCAAGAGCAAAACGGTAAAGCTACAGATATTTTCCTCCGGCTAGGCACACATCCATCTGGAGTCGCTTCCCTCCGACGCAACCTCCGAGATCACGCCGCGTGTCCTAAGCTTTGAAGCTTTCCGACGCCCAGACTGAAACCGGTCAGACCAAGAAACCCTCTTCATCTGGTTTTGTGGTGAACCAGTAAACCCCGCACACTTGGTCCGACCTCCACGTCAAGCCTCGAGCACGCCAAGCCTTTCACCTCCGGCTCCCGGACGGTCTACTCGGTCTTGCCTCGTTCCTTGACTCGGCCGCGCCCAATGTACCGGCTCGAACACTTCATCCATATTGCCTTGCTTGTTCTTGCACCATGTGAACCGCACTTGATCCCACTGGCCACCGGGTCCCTCGAACCAAGTCTACTTGCCTCTCCGCTCCTGGGAGGCCGCTCCGGCTAAGACCTTTTGCGCCTGTTCTTTACCTGCACCAATGCAAACCAAGGCGCATCTTACACCTGCAATACTTGAGCCAATGCGAACATCAATCCACACCACGTTGTCAATCACTCATCATAAGGAAAGCAGCCATCCACTCGGTCCCTCAGACACACGTGGTCCTCAGTCTTGAGATAGACACCGAATGCTGAATTGTCTTTCGTGTCAGCTGGGCAGTTATCGCACACACAGAAACCCCCTGCTCTAGGATCTGTCGTTCATTGGGTTAACCGGCCATGGAGAGCAGTGGACGAGACTCTTGATCCGACGTGATATCTCTCTTGAACCTGTACAGAAAAGGAGAGGAAGATGATGGAAAGGCAAGGAAACTGCTGTCAACAAGAAATCACATGTTTTAGTTGAACAAGCGGTTGACCAACACCGATGAAAGCATGCACCTTCTGCTGCATGATTTCCAGAGGATGCATCAATTTGGAAGATGATCGGTCGATTGATTGATCGATCTCGTCCATGCATGATCCGGAGCTTTTTTTAATTATGATGATCTGCTGCACACACAGTGGAATCTTCATGAGACTCACGAGACAGAAAGCTTGGATTGCAATTTATACACTGGTTGCAAAACAATTCCTTTAGTAGTTTGATGTTTTGCGGGTGATCAACAAATTCAAGGGTCAGTCGAACTTCAGACTGGTGTACCTATTTTTTTCCCTTGAGAATACTAGTAGTCAATACAATGTATTAGTGAAATTTCATTTTCAAAATGGCATTTTCTTTAATCCAAAAAATAAAAGCAACACTCTTCTAGTCCTTTTGCTCTCTCTGTTTTTAAATAAATGCTACTCCGTATGTTAGTTCCCAGAACAATATAACTGTATATGTATCATGATTGGTGCTGAGGTCTGGGATTTTATCTCCATTATATTCAAGAAAAAAAGTAGTTCTCGACTAAAACTCAGGAATAAAATAAATTAAAAAAATAAAAGCCAATACATTCAGGGTTCGTTAATTAATAGTGATATGACCTTTTTTTAGAGTGGGATAACACACGACGGGTCACGCCGAATGCGACCCGCGCGACCCCTATCCTCTATTTTTCTGCCGCCGAGCCTCTTCTCTTCCTCCACCTCCTCCTATTTCTGCGCATCCTTCCGCGGCGGCAGGATGACGCGCTTGGGCGCTTCGCCGCACCTGCTCCTATTAGGCTATACTAGAACATAACTCGTGCTGTGCGTGTCCTATCAGCACAAAATAAATGAATAATTGAAAGCAACTAATAGCAGTAGGTGAACACAATTATAGAAAAGAGACATGCTAGCGCGCTTTGCGCGCCCTATCTCAGTTCATCGGGAAAAAACGTCATTTTTTAAAAGAATCTACGTTTGTGTTGTAAGCATGTATCCATTTTCTTTCACAAAATTAACTTGACATCTTTTTAAATAACCATATGAAACTGCCAGGATATAGAGTTTCTTAATTAGTCAACTCTTCAATAAAGTGACACCACTACCATGAGGCCATGATACAAAGGAAAATTCATCCTCATAGTCATTAAATCATCACACACTAATCATCTAAGATTGATCTACATCTCATTTGCACCAGATCTGTTTGAGATTAAATTCAACTTCTGATTAGCTATTGATCATCTAAGATGGACCATGAAAGATTGGTGCCTCTCAGGTGCCTCCGAGATAATGTATCATGCTTGTCGCTTGCTGTCTTCTTGATGTTTTGGAAACGAAAATCAATATTAGGCATCACTGGCTTATGTAGTACTTGGCCTTGCATTACATATCTGCAGCCACAAGTATAAAACTCTGCTGCCTTGGTAGCAATCAGACAGACCCTGTGCCTGAAAACAAAATAGGGACAACATGAAGGAGCATAATCAGAACATGCAAACTAAAACAATTTTATGTGCACACCTATCTGGAGAGTGGAATCTCACCTACAGAGCTATTTTTTTCCTCAACATCATACTATCATAGGGAAACATTTTTTGCCCCAACAAATACCGAACAATCAAAGACTAACATAAGACAGCTCATATGCACAGAATCCGACAGGCACATGCACTGAAGTAAAACAATTACCCACTTTTGCATTATCTACTTTTATAGTAAAACAATTGCATAATCAGGCGTCTTAAAATTGTCTCAACATTAAAGGCATTTATGCAAGCTGATAACATAACAGGATACCACTATAAAAGGCACTTCTGTGGTAGAAGATTGGAATAACATGACATCTCAATGTATTATTTAGAATGATATCCTAAGACGATTATATCCATAAGTAATTATATCTGTCTAGATGCTTTTAATCAGTACAGAATGTAGCTTACCTCCGGAGATGATTGCATACACGATTAGAATTATACAAATCATTCATTAAAGCATAAGGGACTATATCAGCATATGTTAGATGTAAAAACAAAGGGACAAAACTTACGCTGAGAACATATAGACCCAATCCAAGAAGCTCCCTGCAGGCACAACGAAGAGGGAGTGGTCAATTAGGAGCACATACAAAAGCAGTAATATTCAGCTAGTAGAACTAATCACTTATGCAAGAATGAAAAAAAGAAATGGCAGAGACACAGCACATAAATTCAGCAGTAATCTTGGTTCAACATATACTTCTAGAAGCACGGCAGTCTATATATGTTTAAGATGGACTGGCTTCTCAAACCGATTCACACACAACACATAAATTTCTTTTTTTTTGAATCACATCAGCACATAAATTTCTACAAATACAACACTGCATATACGTGCTAGCAAACACCAGAGCAAGCACCACAGAACATGTGCTCCAAGAATCTAGCAAGCAGATCTAGGAACACCAGATCACATAACATGTGCTAGTAAACAGGAGACAGTAAGCACAACGGATATGACTACCCTTTCCTCATCACCAATCACGGAGAGCAGGAAGTAGCATGAAGTTGTACCTGCATAATTTGCTATGACAATGATCTTATAGGCTGATACAAACAAAAGTAGTTAATGTTTCAGTAGGTTCTTTCCATCACCTTGTGAAGCTCTCCACTCTTCCGCTCTAAAACAGAAATGGGGCTTGAAACTTCATTCTTCATACTCTGATGATGGCCCAAAGTGTTCTGCTTGAGAAGCTGGACTTGTAGATGCCTTGGGACATGCTGTCATACAGGCACATGAGACAAATAAGACACACAAGCACGCCAGAGAATTTTCCACATTTTATAAAGAAAATACAGTTTCTATAATAAGATAGACAGTCAGTTGTTCTGCATGAATCGTTCTTTCATTGGACAAGGTGTTAATGATGTTAGACATTTAGGCAACATTCGGTATATTTTAATTCCAGAAATTTGCAATAAATTTATGACAGTAGTGAGTGATCAAGTGATAACAGAGCATGTGCGAGTGTTCAAGTTAAATCTCCTAATTAACATGAACAACATGAGAAACCAGAACAAGTTATAGTGTAGGGTGTACCCCGAGGCGGAACCGGTACCGGAGGCACCAGGTGCGCCATCACCAGCTGGAGGAATCATCCTCGACTGGCCTTACTTGAAGTAGTCGATCTTATTCGGTGCAGTGACGAGGTGCTGCAGTGGAGTCCCTTGAACGGCCTCCTGGAAGTAGTCGTTCAGGCCACCAGGACGTAGTCATTCGCTTGATGAAGACGGACGCCGGGAAGTAGTCGTTCGGGTTGACGAAGCCGGCCACCGGGAAGTAGTCGTACGGGTGATGAAGTTGGCCGCCGGGAAGTAGTCGTTCGCAGCAGCGAGCAGTGCGTACTCGTACGCTCCCCAAAAACCTTATCGCCTGCATATCCCGAGCAGGATCTCAAGGTAGGAAGGGTTCGGAGGCAGCTGCTCACGCAAGCAGTGTGCGCGCAAGGCTTGCGTCGGGAATGCAAGAGAGCAGAAAAACACAGTGAGGGAGAAAGAGAGAGGTCTTCTGAAAGGAGTACTAGAGAGGGTAGAGAGTTGGAGTGTGTTTGCCATTACCGTTGTCAGTTACCCTCAGCCATCAAATCGTTCAAATCGTCAATTATGATTTTTCAGGGTGATGATTTCAGGGTGATGACAGTAACATTAGCAACGGTTAAGACCCCAATGACTGTTATTAGTGGCAAAACATTCATCACACGGCACACGCAGAGCGGCTCGAGCATGACACGACTCGTCACGGCCACGGCCCGGCTCGGCGAGGCAAGTGAGCGCACGTGGCACGCCCTTCTCCTTTTACCAGCTTCACAAGTGGTCAACAGCTGGTCCACCATTTAAATTGGTTAGGATTCCCGTTGACCCTCCATCCGGGATTTAACTACCTAGCATTTATTAGTGAACCTTTAATTCTTCGATTAATTGAGACTAAAATAGGCCAAGGCCCAATTAATAATCCAACAAATGAAACTCAGCTTTGATTAGGCTTACAAGTCTCAAAGTATGTATGGTCGTTTTAGTTTGCAGGCTTCAACCCCTTCGAAAGGTCTACTTGCTTCGGATGACAGTTTGATCTTGGACAGGTAGTCTGAAACCTATTCCTTTTGGCGTATGCTATTAGTCATAGCGTGCTACTTAGAAATTTCCACCAATACTATTCCAGTTTGAACGCTTCCGGTGCTTGTTTCACCATTCAGCTTACAGAGTGCTGCTAGGCCACAAAGAAAGAAATGTATTAAGCAGCTTATGGGTTGAAGAGGTATTCCCCTTAACATACTTTTCTTACTCTGGAGTCTGGATTACTGAAAGCACGACAAAACAGATGAAAGTTACCATGATTTATACTTAAATCCCCATTGTACAACAACTCAATTCATCTTGTTCTGCATCTCATTATGCGAAACAGACCCAATTTAAACAAAGAGTTTGGGTACAAGGAGACCGTCTCGAGGAAGAAGAAATATTTCAATTTACAATGGTTCAAGTGCCCGTCTGCTTTTCTTTCCCTTATCGATATCTCAGCTATACGGTGATTTTAATCAACTGTTTTTGTAGAGAGTCGGAGGCTCATGGGATGGTTACCGGCTAACTGGGAGCTTAATCAATGATGGAGATGCATTCTCGGGTGGTATTGCTTACTGATGGCGAAAATATTGTAGATATTGATCCGGTAAATGCATAGGGAGAAATTAGTTCTTGCCTGCTTTTCTTGCCTCGCGAGACACTGGATCTACGAGGGGGAGAAGCCTCGTGAGACGCGATGCTGGATCTGCGAGGGGTAAGCATCATGAGACGCTAGATCTGGGAAGGGGAGAAGAAAAGCTGAAGAGAGGAACAAATGGAGCCGTGTGCGGTTTACCTAGGCTGCTCCATGGTTGGGGCGTCGACCTCTTCCGGGACCTCGCCGTTGGCGACCACCGCGACCGCGAAGTCTCCCTTGTTTGCCCACCCGAGTGGTGCCACTGTGCGCTCGTCGACCCGCTCCTCAGCTTCCTCACGCTTGAGACCCTCGCCCTCGGTGAGTGCCGCTTCTTCGACGCCGGGGCCGCCGTCGCCGCCGCGTCCCGCTCCCCGGCGCGGCTTCGCGTCGCTCCAGGACACCGGCGTGGCCAAGACGCACGCAGAGGCCGCCGTCGTGCTGCTCTTCGGCGGGGAGAGAGAGAGGGTGGCGGCGCTGAGCAGGAGAGGGGAGCGGCGCGGTCGTGCTGCTCTTCAGCTCACTTCGTTACTCTTGGGGATTCATCTCCTAGACGGTTAGGCGTCACCGAGGGCATCCAAGCCAAGCTTGTGGATTCGCCTCGGACATTTGTATCATCCATCCTTCGTGGATTTGCTAGTAAGTACGCTGGTGCATGTACATTTGTATCATCCATCCTCGGACTTTCATCTCGATCTATTTATCTGTGAATCATCTAGTGCAGGTTCTAAAAGTTAATCTATCTCTAGTGCAACATCTTGATTCATATAGATTGCTCTAGTTACTCGCTTTTAGCTTGTGATTCATCTTTCACTGGAAATCTCCGGTAGTAGGCGGAAATTTCTGGTAATTTGATGGAAATTTCTGGTGGCTACCGGATATTCTAGCACATCTAACATTTGGTCAAGTTGTTTTTGATAAATTTTAGTTCGCCTATTCACCCCCCTTTAGGCATAGTGTTGATCCTTTCAATTGGTATCAGAGCCTAATCCCTTGATTAAGGCTTAACCGCTAAGGGAAAAACACTATGTCCGATTAGGGTTTGGGTTTTGGGGTTTAGGGTTTAGGGTTAGGGCTAGGGGGTTTAGGGTTTG
>OAMR01000194.1:1556670-1597276 GCA_900205405.1 Echinochloa crus-galli | reverse complement strand
TTATTTAAACCTTGGAAAATTTTATAACTTAAACAGAATCATTCCAAATTTTATAAAATTTTATAAACTTTATAAATTTTATATATATATTGTTTTATTCATTGTATTTATTTATATCATTTATTCACATCCCAAATTTAGAAAATTTGGGGTGTGACACAATGTTTCTACACCAAAGAGTTCATCCAAGCATTCAACGGGATCATCCCGTTGACAACATCCTTGGGAGCATCCAAAGAGGGGTAACTACTCATTCATGTTTAGCAAATATTTGTGGATGTTACTTGTTTGGTTCTTCTTTGGAACCTCTCAAGGTAGAAGAAGCTCTAGGTGATGCGGATTGGGTCATTGCTATGCAAGAAGAGTTGAACAACCTCACAAGAAATGAAGTTTGGGAATTGGTCTCAAGACCCAAGCAAAATGTGATTGACACCAAGTGGGTTTTTGGAACAAATAAGATGAAAATTGTATTGTCACACGAAACAAGGCTAGACTGGTTGCTCAAGGTTTCACTCAAATTGAAGGTCTAGACTTTGGTGAAACATATGCTCCGGTGGCAAGGCTTTAATCCATTTGTATTCTATTAGCCTATGCCGCTCATCACAACTTCAAGCTATACCAAATGGATGTGAAGAGTGCATTTTTGAATGGGCCTTTCTCTGAGTTGGTGTATGTGGAGCAACCACCGGGCTTTGAAGATCCCAAGCATCCCGACTACGTCTACAAACTCCATAAGGCGCTCTATGGGCTCAAGCAAGCCCCAAGAGCATGGTATGAATGCCTTAAGGAATTTCTTCTCAAGAATGACTTTGTAATGGGCAAAGCCCATTCTACTCTATTTACTCGAAAAGTAGACACGGATTTATTTGTTTGTCAAATTTATGTTGATGATATTATCTTTGGGTCTACTAATGAAAAGTTTTGTGAAGAGTATAGTAGGATAATGACCAAAAGATTTGATATGTCCATGATGGGAGAGTTGAAATTCTTTCTTGGTTTTCAAATCAAGCCATTGAAGCATGGAACATTCATATGTCAAACAAAATATACAAGTGATATGCTCAAGAAGTTTGACATGGCCAATGCTAAGCCCATAAAGACTCTAATGCCAGTGAATGGTCATCTTGATCTAAATGAAGAAGGAAAATCGGTCGATCAAAAGGTATATCGCTCCATGATTGGTTCCTTGCTTTATCTTTGTGCATCTAGGCCTGATATAATGCTTAGCATGTGCATGTGTGCAAGATTTCAAGCCAATCCCAAGAAATTTCATTTGATGGCTGTTAAAAGAATCTTTAGATATTTAGTGCATACTCCAAACCTTGGCTTGTGGTATCCCAAGGGTTCCACTTTTGATTTACTTGGCTACTCTGATTCGGATTATGCCAGTTGCAAGGTAGATTGAAAGATTATGGGGACTTGCCAATTTCTTGGTTGGTCTCTAGTGCCTTGGAGCTCTAAGAAACAAAATTCCGTTGCGCTATCCACCGCCGAGGCCAAGTATGTAGCAGCCGGTGCTTGTTGTGCTCAACTACCGTGGATGAGGCAAACCTTGAGTGATTTTGGTTGTGAGTACAAAAATATTCCACTTTTGTGTGACAATGAGAGTGCCATCAAACTAGCAAACAACCCTGTCCAACACTCAAGAACCAAGCACATTGACATAAGACACCACTTTCTTAGAGATCATGAAGCCAAAGGAGATATCGCTCTAAGCCATGTTGGAACTTATAAGCAACTAGCTGATATATTCACCAAGCCTCTTGATGAGCAAATGTTTTGTTCCTTGAGGAGTGAGTTAAATATGTTGGATTCTCATAACTTGGCTTGATATGTTGCACATGATTGAGTGCTTGTAGCATAGGCTTCTTGAAAAACAAAATCTTTCAAACTTATATGTGTATTTCGTATTTGAAAAGATTTGACTCTTGATCCTTTGATCCCGTCAACTCAATTGTGACCATTGTTCTTCATGATTGTTTGTGCCTGGTCACACATTGGGAAGATATCTGGTTCAGTAGTACAACAATCTATCTTAATCAAGCTATCAAATTATCCAAATTCTAACTGCCTCCTGCTGGGGATTATCGGAAATCTCCGATGAATGGCGGAAATTTCTGACCAATGCGACGGAAATTTCTGGTGTTCATCGGAAATTTACGACAGTCCACGTTCTCTTAGGTTTCCACCGGTAACTGGCAGGACTTAAACCCTTTTAACCCTAGCTGCTTATGGTTCAAGCCCTAGTTTTCTCCAATAGAAGTTCTTGATCATGTTCTTATGGTTATATCCAACGCTCCTATATGGATTAAGTGATTTGCATTGTCAATTATAGTGAGTTTTTCTTCATGGAACATGCCTCTTAACTAGGGTTACCCGATCTCCTTCTCTAAGCTTTTGTAGACTTATCCCCTATGCAAAATCTGATCTATCATGTCTACATTGCCTGGATCTACCATCTCTAGAGCTTTCATCAAGTGTCTGATAGGCTATGCGAATCGAGATTGAATTTCCGCCTGTCAGAAATTTCTGTCGATTCATTGGAAATTTCTGGTAACCATCAGAAATTTTAGGTAAATCCATAAAAAATATCCAACTGACAGGAATTCATTTCTCGCTTCTCATAACCCTGTTGAGTGCTTTATCTCTTTCTCTTGTTCCTATGTAGCTTATGGTAGCATATGCTCTTGTATAGGTCGAGCTCTGATGGATCCCAATGATCCCAATGCTACGAGAGAAATGATGAAGGACATTTTGTTTGAAAGGAGGACAAAACGTTGATGTGATTCCAGTGCACCTTCTTCCACCACCTCTCCACCATCATAGGATGACAATGCTGAGGCAAATCCCATTGAGGGGTCGAGTCAAGGCGGGGCCACGTAAGACTACAAGGACTCAACCCTCTCGTGCTGCCCGTAATGTCACTCAAGCTCCTCAAACTGTAAATGTGGCACAAGGTGGTCCTCTTCCTCCTCGCCGCAACAAGGCTCAACCTATGCGAGGCAAAGGAAAAGGCACACGTGGTGCTAGCTCTTCTAGGCCGCAGCCCAGATATGAAACCAATGAAGAAGATGAAGACGTGGGTGAAGAAGAAATTTGCATGGCGGGTTTGCAAGGGCTTGATGATGAGAATCGATTGAAACTTGAGTTCCCTCAAACTCCTCCAAGCATTACTCCTAATTCTCAAGGTTATAACCAAGTGAGTGAATGTCCCAAGAAGTGTGCTCCTATCACCGGTCTTGGTGGAGTTATGCCTAGACTGCTCATAAACTATAAGGATCAAGTTGTGGCTTGTCAAGAAAAGAGAAGAGAGGAGTGCCCTCTTATCTTTTTGAAGGATAGATCCCTTGACTATAGATTTCACACTTAGTTTCCTGTGAATTTCTATTTCTCAATACTTCTCAGTCAACCAGAGCCTATTGTTGATATGCAATGGATTGATTGAGAGTATATGGAGAACTCTCATTACCCGTATTGGGATAGTGTGATTCAGGTGTGCATGGACAAGGGACTGTATGATCTCATGGGCTTTCAATATGATTGGAATGAGGAGATTGTGCTCCAATTCTATGCTACCCTATACCATCATCCAACTACTAACAAGATCTATTGGATGAATGAGGAAATTTGGTCTGAGGCGGCAGCGACGGCGACGAATCATCGGCCATGGCGGGCGGCGGCACTGCCAAATCGTCGACGAGCGATTAATCGCGGAGTGGGGCAAAACTCGGTGCAAGAACACGAAGGATAGCTACGGGACTCCAAGGTGAACCTCCTGGTGCGGCTCAGGTTGAAGGAGAGGCGGTGACGGCGCAGATCAACACCGGCGGCGGTCTGCTTCGCGAGGGCGGCGACAAAGGCGCACGTGGCTTCGGTTTGGAGGGGAAACAGCGGCGGCGGTGTCTTTAAGTAGGCCGGGGAAGGGCCCTAGCAGACGTGCCGCGATGGGAGTCGACTCGGAGGCGGAGAAGGTCGGGACTCGGCGTCGGAGACGGGCGGCGACCGGACTCGGGTTCGACACAGAGTCCCGGTCGAACGGGGAAGAAGAAGCTGACCCCTGGGGCCCACCTGTCAGCGGCCAAGTGAGAGGGCAGCGGGAGAGAACACGGACGGACGGGCCGGAGCTGGGCTGAAATCGGGACGGGTCGAGCGCACAGGAAAGGATTCGGCCCAAGAAGAAAAAGAAAAAGGCCGGGGAGGAAAAGAAAGAGACGGAAAAAGATCAGGGGTGAAAAGTGGACTGGGCCGAAAGTTCAAGGGGCAAAATCGAACTCGGCAGATTTGAACTTTTATAAAACTCAAACAAAAGTAAATCAAATTCGAATTTAAACAGAATTTAAATTCCAACTTGACTTACTAGCAACCAAAAATAAATGCAACAGCATGAATGCAACAAAAACTTATTTTGACTAAAATAATTATTTAATGTGATATTTAAATTGATAAAAGGCTAGAAATTCCAATTAACTCCTAGAAAATTTATTTAAGCCTTAATAAATCCTAGAAAATTCATAGGGTTGCTTCAATTTAATTGTGATGAATTTTAGGGAGTTATAAACACATGTTGTTTTGAAATTAGAATACATATATTTATATTATATATATATTACATTCCCTGTTAATTATTTAAACCTTGGAAAATTTTATAAATTAAATAGAATCATTCCAAATTTTATAAAACTTTATAAATTTATAAATATTATATATATTTATATATGTTGTTTTAATCATTGTTTTATTTATATTATTTATTCACATCCCAAATTTAGAAAATTTGGGGTGTGACAAGACTACCCCCCTTAAACAGAATCTCGTCCCGAGATTCGCAGAGACTAGGGATCAAGGAGGAGAACAGTATAGTAGTTTTTGGGAAGAAAGATCTTCTGGAGTTGGTTCACTAGACTTCATCTTCTTTGTTGATGAAGTTGCAAAGTCTTCACTCCTAATCTTCTTTAGTTTCATCCTTTTTCACCATGAGATCAACTTTTCTTTTTCTCCGATGTTCTTTATCGACTTGTGACGAAGAGATAGCAAGAAAACAAGGATGTACAGGAAAAAGAGGGAGAACCCAACTATACAATCAATGCAAAGAAGCAAATCAAACAATGGCATAATAACAGGCATTACAAGCATACTCAACTAAAGTTAATCACACAAGCATATAATGGTACTAAACGCTGTTAGTCAAGTTTAGGGAATCCTCCTAAATATGGTCATATGGCACATCTTCAAATGTCTTGAAGCTGACTTCTTGGTTGTAACGTTGGTAGGCTTGATGCAGTCTTCCATTGTTCCGGTTGGACTTCTTGTAATATACTCATATCTTCATTCTTCAAGGTGATTTGGGCTTGCATTAAACGATACATACATGCTATATTTTTAAAATAAATGAAGAGTAGAGGACACTTTGGGATCAAAACCAAGGAAGAAATCCAAAGTGACATAAAAGCACGGAGGGTGAAATGAGGCAACAGGAGTAAATTGACTAATATCAGGATGTGTGTGAGTAAACAAGGATACTCACAGACATAATATCAACTTCAAGGAGAGAGGTTAATGGTCAAGGTAAAGTACTTCAAAAGGAGAAGTGAGATGGTCAAAGATGCTAGATCAGCAATTTATCAAACCAAGGTGGAGGTGAATAATCAGAAGTCTATGGTGAGAAATAAGTTATCAAGGCGAAGGTGGAATATTCAAGGATGTAATGACCAGAAAGATAAATCATCAAGGGGGTAAAATGCTCAAGGATAGCATTTTTTTTTACAAAAATACCAAGGATAGTGGAAGCAAGGATTATATAGCAAATTGGACCTTAATAAACGACCAGTTCTATCTAGGCTTACGTCCTACAGTCGATACAGCTCTGATACCACTCTGTCACACCCGGTTTTAGAAAACAAACCGAGTGTACACTGTATGTATGCCAGGATCAAGTTTCATACATACAGTAACCAGTAGTGAATAAAAGATGAAGTATCACGTATAATAAACTATATAAATGACTTACGAGTCTATCAGAGTATACAGCGTATCCTGGAAACGAAGGCTCCAAACTTCACAGGCAGTCGACTGGGGGTTGCGTACGCCTAGAACTGAGCACCATCTTCAAACAGCTTCATACAAGTTCTTCTTCTGAGCAGCGGTTAGCAAGGATGAGTACACTTATGGTTGGTACTCAGCAAGGCCACAAGAAATAACCAGAGATCAATTTAATATCATGTTTAAGTATATTACTCATGTGAGGATCCAGGCCGCTCTTAACCGTGAGCACGGCTGTTATAACAGTTTTACACTCTGCAGAGGTTGTACACTTTCACCATAAGCCGCGTAAAAGTTCAAAAGAACTTTAAACCCAACCATGCCGAGGGGGCCAATCCTCTTAAATCACACTACCGAGGTGTGACCGCATAGGGACGCTACGAGGCCTTTACAAAGATTCCTTAGTAAATAGTAACCCGCTAAGGTTTCCGGTTCAGAAGCAAAGGGCTTTCAATATGATTGGAATGAGGAGATTGTGCTCCAATTCTATGCTACCCTATACCATCATCCAACTACTAACAAGATCTATTGGATGAATGAGGAAATTTGGTCTGAGGCGGCTTTTCAGGACTTTGCTCACCTTCTTGGATTTGGACGT
Organism: Echinochloa crus-galli; assembly: GCA_900205405.1. NCBI lineage: Eukaryota > Viridiplantae > Streptophyta > Magnoliopsida > Poales > Poaceae > Echinochloa > Echinochloa crus-galli. Next base: position 1,590,639 of record OAMR01000194.1, on the reverse strand, counting down.
GCTGATTGGGAGAAACCATCTGTTTTCAATGCTCGCACTCTCTATCTTGATGAAATTTAATTCATGTATATGGCGGGCACAGATGCTGATGGCTATATCACCAACTTGCAACCTTATTTTCACTACATGAACAAGTTGCTTAGTGCCACTCTCACTATAAAGAAGGGTGATGGTTCCTCCATTCTAGCTCACACAAGAAATCTTCTTGCTCGTCTGTGTCCTGATGGTGAAGACTTTAGTGTCTCAGATTTTATTTGGAATGAGATCATTGAAGGCGCTTCGGACTCTAAGCGTTGCATCCCATATGCTCCATATGTGATGTATTTGATTGAGACAACGGCCAAGATGATTTTCCCTAAAGATCACTCTCACAAGCGTCTTAGAGTCATGAAGAAGAGAGGCATTGGTCCACCTCCACCTCCTCATACCATAAGGAAATCCAAGGGACATCCCCGAGCTTAATCTTCTAGTGCTGCTGCTGCTGCTGCTAGGATGGGGGGTACCGCTCATGCTGCTGCCACCTTTTGTCGTGGAGCAGTCCCACCGCCTCCTCGCCCCAAGCAAAGCAAAGTCATGAGAGCCTTTTGTGCTTTATTCCAGATTTGAAAGCACAATGCCGTGGAGATCAACAAGAACCAAAGGGGTATCAAGGAACTCAAAGCTCATGCCGGTCTCCCCCACTCACCCATCCGTGAGCTCCCAAACTTCGAGGACCCATGGTCAGATTTTGAGGGTCAAGCTGGTCCTTCTAGTCCTCCTCCTCCTGCTGTTGCTCCTTCTCGTCGCCGTCATCGCGCTTCCACTCGCAACATTGAGGACGTCGAGACCGAAGATGAGGAGCCCTATAGGGAGATGGCATCTACACTGATGATGATGATGATGATGGTGATGACTTCGAGGCCACCCATGATGACGAGTGATTTGATCTTCCATGTCTCTTCTCTTTCCTTTTTGGTGCTTGATGCCAAAGGGGGAGAAGAAGTCTGTCAGGTCGTCTTGTATCTTAATCCTTATGCTAGTGTACTACTAAACTTTTTGTGATTGGTAAGAACCTTGTGTGCTAGGATTGAGGATTGTTAAACTTGATATCTATCTATTGTGATTGTTGCTAGATTGTGTTAAAATCTGATGTGATGACTTGTTTTTTTATGTCAGTGAGTTCATCGGAAATTTTCGGTAACTAGCGGAAATTTCTGACCAGTGCGATGGAAATTTCCACTAAGTTCCATCGGAAATTTCTGATAAACAAGCTGAGGTGCTTTCTTTCATTCATTGTGATATATCCTGCCATATGCATCATGTTGATTCTATCACATTGAGCACTTGTATGCAATGTTGTTGAGAAGTTCATGCAAAATATGTGCATAAGCGTTTGAGGCTAATAAAAGTTGAACATGCACACATTTAGGGGGAGCCTCTTTAAAATTTATTGAATGCATAAAATGTCTTTTATTCCTATCTTGTGAAACCAAATCTGTGTTGTCATCAATCACAAAAAAGGGGGAGATTGAAAGTACATCTTGGCACTTAATCAATTTTGGTGATTAATGATGATAGAAATTTGGATATAATGCTTTGTATGAGATGTGCAGGAATAAAACAAAAAGAAAAAGAAAAGAAATGTGAAAGGAAGCTGCCCAACTCTTTTCTCCATGGTGGTGGATTCAATTGAAGGATTTAAATTTATTTTTCGGTTTGAATTTGAGTACAGGACCACTGTACTATCAAGAGAGACAAGTAATCGGTGAAACATGTGACTTTGATGCTCAAAGAATATCTTCAATCCTTCCCATTGAGCCTTTCCACACAAACACATACACATCTAGTGTCTGTTGCCCTGCTGTCGGACATTTCCGGCATGCACCGAAAATTTCTGGTAATCATCGGAAATTTTCGACACCCACCGTAAATTTTCGAGCCCATAATCACGTTGACTTCCTACTAGAAATCTCCGGTGTTCAGCGGATTTTTCTGGTCAATGCGACGGAAATATCTGGTGATTCACGACGGAAATTTCTGACATTACTCGGCTCAACGGTCACATTTATGTGAGAGCTATATATACTCACTTCCCACTCTACGTAGTGGCTGTTGACTTGACTCTAACGAACCCTAACTTCTCTCAAGAACTCTAGAGCTCCTCCAACACCCCTTGCTTCGATTTCCCAGTGTATGGTGGTGTGTTGGTGAGAGATTTAAGCAAGTGATCCAAGTGACATCTATTTTCTCTCTTGACATCAAGTTCTTGTTGTCCTGGTGATTCTTGTTTGTTACTCTTGGGGATTCATCCCATAGACGGTTAGGCATCACCCTGAGCATCCAAGCCAAGCTTGTGGATTCGCCTCGGACGTTTGTATCACCCATCCTTCGTGGATTTGCTAGTAAGTATGCTTAGCTCCTTTGTTGTGACTAAGTGGAGGAAAGTGGCTTGGAGTGTATAAGCCCGCCTTTCGTAAGCCATCAATGGAGACGTAACCTTCTGTGTGGAGGTGAACTTCGGGTAAAATCTTGTGTCATCGTTGTTGCTTGTGTTCTTCATGTTCTACAAGTTCATATTGTTCTTGCAAGTTATTTTACGTCTTTCATCTCAATCTATTTATCTGTGAAGCATCTGGTGTAGGTGAAGGTTCTAAAAGTTAATCTATCTCTAGTGCAACATCTTGATTCATATAGATTACTCGAGTTACTCGCTTTTAGCTTGTCATTCATCTTTCACGCTTTCATCGGAAATCTCGTGTAGTAGGCGGAAATTTTCGGTAATTTGACGGAAATTTCCGGTGGCTACCGGATATTCCGGCACATCTAACATTTGGTCAAGTTATTTTTGATAAATTTCAGTTCGCCTATTCACCCCCCCTCCAGGCATAGTGTTGATCCTTTCAAGTATTCATAGCACTATATGCCCATACCTCGAGGCTATGGCTACTACTGTCCTACACCTCAGTTACATTGACCACACGTTCCACTTAAGTTTCCTGCACCACGTGCACCACTTCAGTTGTCTCCGCCATCTTCCGTTCCACCACTGCTGCTTTGAATCCCGCTTGAGTCTATACCATGCCTAGTTCTTCTTCTCTAGGTGGTCCAGATGTGGTATCAGGTATTCTTATAGTTGGTTCAAATGTTTCTCTAGTACTCCCTCCATTCCAAATTATAGGTCGTTTGACTTTTTCACCACAAGTTTGACCCCCCGTCTTATTCAAAATTTTATGCAAATTATCATATTTGTTATGGTGGCTTGCTTTATTAATAAACATTCTTCAAAAATGACTTAAATTTGACTATATTAACACAAATTTTTTGAATAAGACGAGCAGTCAAACTTGTGGTAAAAAAGTCAAATGACCTATAATTTGGAAAGGAGGTAGTATTATTTGGGTTTGGTACTACTTTGTCAATCATATCACTTGATTTGTGCAAGAAGGTTTATACTACCTAGTCAAGAGATTTCCAAGTCAGCTCACGTTAGGTCATATTTCTAGTTTAGTGGTGTGCTCAGGTTGCACAATATCCTAGATGGGGATGATTATGTGGAAACCTTAAGGTGATTCCTCTACCCGTTTTTGATGTTATTCTAGGTATGGATTGGTTGCATCATTACCGAGTAGTAATATCATGTTTCTATAGGACCATTTCCTTAGAATCTACCTCGTGTTAGACAACAACTTTTCAAGCTAGTGCTCCTCCTTCTATTTGTGATCATAATTTTATTTCCTAGGTGTTGTTATGTGAAGGCTAGATTTCTTTGGACCTTAGCTGAGAATCCAACCAAGTCCTTGATGATTGAAGAGATTCATGTGATTCGAGACTACAATGATGTATTTCCACCTAAGTTCATAGGAATGCCTCCCAAGCGTGAGCTGGAGTTAGTATTGACCTGATATACCTGGCACTAGACCAGTTTCCATAGCACCATACTATCTACATCATCCTTTCCAATAAGAGTTCAAGAAACAACTAGGGTAGCTATTGTCTAAGAAGTTGATCCAGCGTAGTGTGTTGCCTTGGAGAGCTCTTGTTCTCTTTATTGAGAAGAAGTATCTAGTCATGATCTATAGTTTTTGGTTAGAGAAATGAAAGTTGCATGTGCAGACAGCCATGCACATAAATCATAATTCATAATAGATGGACACAACTTAAGCAAACATTAACTAGATGAAGACAAGCATTATCAACCTAGTCGATCATTGCAGAATAAATGGCATGCATTGAGGAACAAGTACTCCTATTGTTGTTTTCTTACAACATACGGGAAATTAGCTTGAACATGGACCTCTTCAAATCTTCAAGTGTGACACTATCATGAGTTTCATCATGAACCTAAGTAGGGTTGTTGTGATAATAGAGCTTGTACTCATGCTCATGCGTGATGCAAAGTAGGGTAGTCACATCACCATAGACAATGTCATGGTACTCTCTATACAAGCGAGGAAGCATGATGGACAACATCAAATTGCAAACCTCGTGCAACTGCGTGTGGGACTCAAGATGTTAACCCTAGTCAAGGTGAGTTGTAGTAGGGTAAGAGCTATGTTGATCGCTTCGATCATAACTTCCTCATGCCTAACACTCATGTCTAGCCACACCCATAGTCCATGAGATTTGCTATGGCCATGGCATGTTAATCTGCCACCTCAGTGTCCACGTCTAGGGAATCTATATTGTATAAAGCATCATCAAATTCCATGGTGATGGGTCTTGTGTCCTTAGTCGCCTCACGTTCCTTTGTATTGTGGATGACTCCGGCCATGGCCATCATGTTCTTCTCATCTTCTTCATTGTTGCAGTTAGGTGCTCAGTTTACCCCACATTAAGTTCAGCCTCCATTGCCTCGTTGTACTTTGTTGGGAAGCACACAAAAGGGCTCACTATGGCTATGATTGAGAAAAGAGGGAAGTGAAGCATGCAGGGGCATGCGATTGAACGGATGAGCTATAAATTGAAGAGGCGAGTGTAATGGATCATGTCCCTTATGCCTCCTTTACAATCAACCAAAAATGTGTTGATGCAAATAGTTCGCGCAATCGACACACTATGGGCCTCAGAGATTTGCTTCACTCCAATGATGAGCCGGTAATCTTTGATACAAATAGAATCAAGACTGTGAAGTCAACTTGTATTGACTAGCCCCAAATGGGGATATATATAGTACATGGACACCCCAAACCCTAGACAGTACATTACCTTATACCCTTAACACCCCCTCTCAAATGCAACGTGAATGCAATGTCGTTGCATTTGGAGAGTTGACACTAAACACTAGACTTAAACACACTCTAGTACTGTCTCTTATACAGCCCAAGATGTGTATAAGAGACAGATATTATATATATATCCAAATCCAAGATCAAAGATGTCGTCGAAGCATGCAACTCTTGAACATGTCGATGAGAATGCTCCTCCACAAGAGGGTATTGCCTTCACAACCGTTCTTCAGCAAATAACCCGACTCATCACAAACCAGTACGTCGACTCTTCAAAATGAACCTTGCTTTGGAGATTTTGAACTTGACAATATAGTGAGATGTGTCAAACCAGCCAAAAAGAGGAATGAGAGATCACTGCTGCAAGATGACAAGCAGGAAGATGTGTGATGACGACGAATAAATGGCCATTGATCATGACGTGGAGCAAACGGCTCCAAAAGAGACCAATAGGGCAAAGGTCGCATCAACAACGATGATGTGATTAGCTAAATCGACGGGATTCAACTAACCATAAAATAAAAGAAAGAAATTGGCTGACTAACAACATGAATTTGTGGACTTGCATGGCATTGACAAACTGGAGAAATATATGTGGACTTGTATTGATACTGCTAGAACTGGCATGACTGAGATGCTAACTGTGACACGAGACAAGAACACTTGATATAGCAGTAGATACTAGCAGACAGACAGACATCATAATATGATGGACTGGACAGAAGCAAAGACAAACAAGGATACTAACAGGCAGACAGCAGCAACGACAAAATATGAACATGGTCAAGCAACAGTTAGCACAAGCAAAAGGTGGAATGAGGAGCTCAAGATGCAGCCCAATAGAGAGGCCTAATGCAGGCACAAATGAAGCAAAGTATTTGGCCAAGAAGTAACCAAGCCAGTCAGCTTGCCATCACGGGAAGACAGAGGAGCCAGATGCAGCCACAGACCTGCAGTCCAAATCTCCAAATCACAGAAATCAGCTCCCTGTTCCTCCCCACGGGAATCACCAGATCCATGAGAGAGGGAGGGAAGCACTCATGCTAGCAAGATGACGGGGCGGAGGTCACAGACGTGTGCAGGCGGCCGCGGACATAAGGTACAGCGGCCGCGCGACGGGCTCGGCGATCGGCCGCGACGAGCCGCGGCGCGATGGACAGGCGGCCGGTGGCTCCAGGAGGCCGCGACTGCGGCAGATCCACGCCGGGATGAGACACAACAGGGAGAGGAAGACGGGCCGCGACGGGCGGCTCCACAACGGACGGGTGGACGACGACGACGACGAATCGAACGAGGGAGCGATGGACGGCGGCGCAGATGAGCCCCACGCGGAAGAGGCGACGATGGGCACTCGACAGGGAAAAATGGGTATGACTGCTGCTGCTGTGACTCGATCTACGGGAAAAATTGGGTTTGGGGCCGGAGGATGCCGCCCCCAGGAGGGAAGATCGAGCCTCCCGGGGACGGCGCAGCAGAGACGACGGGGTCTATGAGATTTTTATTGAGACCTACTATGATTCCATGATACAAATTGATGGGGACTAGGGTTTCCGATCTTCCGTCAGGCGATGGATAACTCGTTTGGGCCGGAACGCAACATACCGATCCGGCTTCAAGTTAGCAACTCAAACCCTGCAATCTTAGCACCACAACTTCTCTGGTTATCAACCGTGTCACAACCCGATTGACCTCGCCAAGAAGGCTAATCCCTGCCTGCGAAACGAAGAACCCAGGCAAGAACTCGAAAGAAGTAGCTCTCAATATGAAGTGACACTGCAGATGTATGATTAAGATCAAAAGTTGGGGTTCTATAAACCGATAACGATGAAACTGTTCTTGACAGATTAATCTAAGCAAAACCCAGGTCTAAACGATGATGGCTACTGAATTTAATAGTCTAGGGTCGAGCTGGGGTTGAGGGCGCGCCAGGGGTGCGTCCACGACATGGGCTGAGAGGCCCGACACGATACAAAGCCTGAAAAGACCCAAAACAGGTGACACAACACCTTTTTGTGGTCACACAGTATGATTCACGAATCTTCTGGAGCTAGGACTAGAACCAAAAGAAGCGTCTCGTCGTCACGATTCCGACGCATCCAAGAACGCCTTGTTTTGGACACCGTATGAAGGAGAAATTAGAGTTGAAGCGCAGACGTATCGTCTGAAACCGAACCGCAGATGATGTCCGACATGGCGATGACTTGTAACTTGGAGACGAGTCCGGCTCATGTATGTGCGACGTGGTGATGTCCTCATCACAAATAGAATGAAGACTCTGAAGTCACCTTGTATTGACTAGCCCCAAATGTAGATATATATAGTACATGGACACCCAACCCTAGACAGTACATTTTCCTTTATACCCTTAACAATCTTGAGGTTCAGGGCGTGGCAGTCAATTTGACCTATAATTGACAAGGGATAAAATCGTGTAATATTTATAGATCGGCTATGATTTCAAACTGACCTTCTGTAGATCAGATCGGCTATAATTAGTTGTTTAAAGTCCAGGTTCAAGCTCAGACCGGCTACACGCTTAAAAGCTTGAAAGTCGATACGAAACTCAAAACTGGATTGGATAGATTACGATAAAAACTAAAAACTTAACAGAATTAAACAAATAATCTATTAAGATTTAGCATATATCGATAACTTTGAACATAAAAGTAAAACAAAACAAAATAACCTAAATCGACTACTTTGATCAGCTACATAGTGATGTTCGATAAATTGATGTATCTATTAGATCGGGATAAAAGCGATACGCTTAAAACGATAATCTAGTAGATACGATAACTTTTAAGAGATCTAGGTGAAACCACAGCGATACGTCTGGTAGTTAAAGCCTAGAGAACACCAGGTAAAAAGCGGAACTTACAAGCAAGCCGAAGATCAAGATGATGCAGCCCTGCGCGACTTGAAAGAACTCGTTGAACTACTAAAACTAGGGTTTGAAAGTAAATGCGCCAAAAAGTAAGAACTTGTTGATTGATTTGGTGTGTACAAACTTCTACAGAACCATTAGACCACTATTTATAGTCTAGACTACAGACTCCTTGTCGATTACGACTTATAAACTTGACAAAAGAAATAACACTTCCCAAAATAAAACACTCGTAACATAAGTCAAAATTAACGTGGCCCCACCACCACGTGTATTGACTAATCCTTAGCTTCTTTGACTCCGAGCCGCAATGACTCCGTCGGCTTTTGATTACATCGACTCCAGCCGCATCGGCTTTATCAATCTTGACTGCATCGGCTCCGGTCAGCTCCATCGGCCTTTGACCACATTGACTTCATCGGCTTTGAGTATATCAGCTTTATCACCCAAGCCTCCGTCGGCTACTTCCTTAGCTTCGACTTCAATCGTTGGCCTTATCGGCTTGCCTCCTTTTGTGGGATATGGGTACTAGTGGCCCACTACCGGAGGGTATAACATCCGACTTGGGCCCACATCTAGAAAGGTTGTGGGCCGACCTAGAGGTGGCCCACAAGGAATCCCCAACTTTTCGGATAAGCTTGGTGAAGGCGTAGCAAAGTAAATCTCCAGATATGTGTAGAAATCTACTCGGATACGATTTCATGTTGTAATCTAGTAGGCTTAGATCAAAACCGACTTGTAAACCCTAGATCGTCGGCTTATATAAGGCGGTGTAGGTCAACCCCTCAGGGGGATCCGATCCATTGTAACCACAAAGCTCGCCATTGCTTCCTGAAGCTTTGTCGAGCATAAGCAATACAAATACCACCTGACACAGGACGTAGGGTATTATACCTCCAGGTAGCCCGAACCTATCTAAACCTTGTTCTCTGTGTCACCTTCTAGCTACTCAACTCGGCGACCCTCTCCTACAAATCTACCACTTGGGTATCCCCAGGTGAATTGCTGGTCCTTAAGTCCGACACCTTTGAGTATATCTTTGACCACCGGTGCAAAAAAAAAGGCGTCAACAAGTAGGGTAAGAGCTATGTTCATCACTTCGACCATAACTTCCTCATGGCCAACACTCATGTCTAGCCACACTCATAGTCCACGAGATTTGCTATGGACATGGCATGTTAATCTTCCACCTCAGTGTCCATGGCTAGGAAATCTAGAATGTATCAAGTGTCATCAAATTCCATGGTGATGGGTCTTGTGTCCTTAGTCCCCTCACCTTCCTTTGTATTGTGGATGACTCTGCCCATGGCCACGATAATCATGTTCTTCTCATCTTCTTCATTGTTGGAATTATGCGCTCAGTTTACTCCACATTAAGTTCAGCCTCCAGTGCCTCGTTGTACTTTGAAGGGAAGCACACAAAAGGGTTTACTATGGCTATGATTGAGAAAAGAGGGAAGTGAAGCACACAAGGCCGCATGCGATGGAGCGGATGAGCGATACATTGAAGAGGCGAGTCTAACGGATTATGTCCCTTATGTCTCCTTGACAATCCAACCTTGTCCTAATTAATTTTAGCTAAAAAACTAATAGTATTTGGCTTGACCTTATTGAATCAGATCCTTAAAATTATAAAATTATGGCCGTGTGGAACCAAATGGTCATGCTCAAGCTGCCCGAGATGAAACTGCCTCCCTCAAGTAATACACATATTAATTTGGTTTTGAATTTTTCTTATACATAGATCAATTTTGGATTCAGAGGTTTAAGAACCTATTTGAAAATAGAAAAATTGATAGAAATTTCGTAGGAAACAACTCAATTTCTAATGGTTCTAGCCTTCTAGAAAAAATAATTATTTATTTGACATACTCATCGGTCTCTCTTAACTATGCAACCAACAGGAAAATATCATAGCTCGCATTTGGGTGGTGGTGATATAGCTCCAACTACAACATCTCAACTTCATTCTCTCGAATGGGTGAATCTAATAAATTTTATTACCCAATATTATTCTCTAATATTGTATTTCCCCTTAATGTTGAAATTCAACTCATAATCTCATGAAAAATTGTACGTATAGTTGAACTTCATATAATCTTAATCTGGGGATAAACAATCATGAAGCAATACACGAAGAAATAACACTTCATAAATAATCATGAAGCAATATACCTGTATGAGAGGTACATATACTCCAAATTTTCAATAACATAAACAAGCACACATGCCTTGAAAATATGAGTATTCAGGGCATGCATGATGTGAGTAATGAGGAAATAAGTCATTTAGATTATCGATTCAGCTACAATAACATTTCCAGCACACTGAAAGGAAACTCTCAAGGGCGATGCATTCAGATAATAATATACATCGATGCGGAGAGCGCGAGACAGAACTACACATCAGTACACACACTCTGACATATATGATCCGGACTTAAATGCTCATCAAGTGTTTGTGCTTCCTAGCATACAACATGAATCATCATACAGAGCGGACCGGCTGATTAAGTTGATCTCGAAACCTGGGAAATTAAAAAGGAAAGCAGATTTTAATCAGATAATGCTGTGAATGTACGTCATAATTAACTGACAGCTCAATACTCGCCCCCAACGTTAAGCAACCTTCAATAAGAAGCTGTCATAACTGACAGATCTAAGAAGCTAAAAGATATATATACCAAATATAATCACCTACCAGGTAGTAGCATTCCCCCATCTGCAAGCTCTTCATGAGGACGCCTTGCTCGTTCACCGGCAATATCTCTCCGGAGGAGTGAACCAGCATCGCGTCACGCCCAAACGTGCCGGCCAAGTCCAACGGTGCGCCGGCGCCGGGCACCTCATACACCGTGCCATTGATGAACACCTGGATTGACGTCGTCCCTGCATCAATCAGCACACAAGTAAGAACGCATATGATCATCAATAATTGTCATGAATTCTCACAATTATATATGTAGTATATATGTAAATAATGCTGAGATTCCACAATTTAATGCAGAATGCACGGTACTGTCATCTCACCAGTTGGTTGGTAGCTCAGCTGGGAGGCATCGCTAGCCGTGTAGCCGCAACGGTGGTCGCCGCCACGAGACATGAGCCCCATTTGCCGTGAGATGGCAAAGAGGTCATCGCCGCCGTCCACCTCGTCGGCGAAGAAGTGTAGCGGCGCCGTCGCGGCCACGGACGGCAGAAGTGGCGCCGCCGTGGGCACCTGGCCGTGCCCGTTGTTCATAACGAAGGAAGAGGCGCTGTCGCTGACGGCGTGGTAGTGGCCGGCGCCGATGCCGGCGGCGGCCGGGAGCTGGTGGTGGGCGGCGGCGCTGCAGGCCTGCTGGAGCTGGCGGGCGCGGCGGCGGGAGCGGGAGCGGCGGTTCTGGAACCAGTAGAAGACGTTGGCGTCGCGGACGGCGCCGAAGCGCTCGAGGAGGCGGCGGATGCGCGCCGTCTCGTCCTTGGCCGGGTTCACCATGCCGCTGTTGAAGATGGACTCGAGGATCAGGATCTGCTCCGGCTTGGGCGCCCACCGCGACCTCGCCGTCGTCGGCTCGGCCTCGCCGCTGCGGTGAGCTTGGCCGTGGTGGGAGTCCATGGAGGGGGCCGGAGAGGAGGTGTAGGAAATGGTCAAAGCTAGTGAGCTAGGAGATGGAGACAGCGTTGTGGAAAGGGACAAAGGAATAGAAGAGAAGCCAAGGGACGACCGACACAGGGCAAACCTAAATGGAGTGGGGGCATAATTGAGAGGGGTCTCTCTCTACTTATAGGGCTCTCTCTCTCTCTATGTGTGTGTGTGTATGTGTGTAGATCGAGGGAGCTAGGGAGAGAGAGTTCTTGTCTTTCATTGCATTGGCTAATATGATAATCAGGTCATTAAGCAAGCAAACAGCATAGGTGCTGATTAAGCTTTAGATTGTCATGTTGTGGGAAGGGTGGTTATTAGGACATAGTCTATAATTTCTCTGCCGCTTGTTTGTTTGAACTTGTATTGTATATTTAGGGCTCATCTAGCAATCAATTCAGCTATACATGTCGCCCTGTTCGTGTGGCTGGTGCTGATTTGTTCTGAGAGAAAGTACTGGTGGCTGGTGGCTGGTGGCAGATTTGTTCTGAGAGAAAAGTACCGGTGGTTGATAAGATCAAAATTAATCATCCCTGAATTTTCATGTGGGATCAACAAGAACTGTTACTAAATAGCAATTTTATTGATCATGAAGCTATGGAAGCCAACACAACTATTTTTCTTTTCTAAGGTTAAGTAAGGGGCTCCTCTGGAAAAATATATATATACTTGAGTCTTCAAGAAATATTTGGTTCTACTGCAGTGATATAGGCTAGATGACATCAACCCATGCTTGGTGTAACTATACTTCAATGTACAATGCCAGCTTAACATTTCGTGCTATAGCTAATATTCTGTTTTCTCTGCTAATATAAACACATCATACTAAACACCTAGATATGCAATTTAACCTCATGAAAAATGCGCGGTGAGATGATACATGAGCTGCAAGTGAAATTGAAGAGAACAAGAACTCATACTCACACTTTTATGGCTTCTAAGATAATCATGATCATGGCACTAATAGACAGAGTAAAAACACCGGATTAATTGCAATCATCAACGCTAGCTATAGCTTTGTCCATTGGGAAACACTAGAACGTGTGCGATCATGCCTTAGCCACATCGTTGCACCCCTTTATCTTGCAGGACATTGCATTGTATCATACTATCATCGATACAAATGATTATGGTTAGTATTTTTGTTTGCAAATGACCACTTTTTATATCTTGGAATGGCGCACAATTAGTGTGCCGCTATAACATATCATACTCGTTTTTGCTTTCCATAAGCTGACTGTTTTTGTTCACCATAAGCGAATTGTATTGGTTAATCAAGACAGCTTAATTCCGACTTTCGACTATCCAATGGATCAAATATTCCACTGAAGCTGAAGAACAATCTATATACCTTATAAATAGACAGACCGAATTAAATAACAATTGAGAATCCAAGTTTATATATCACCGACGATGTATATGACACACGTATATATATATATATATGACCAATAACATTGGTAACACGTAGAATGTATACTTTTTTGCAAAGAAATAATGTATATCAAGGTGCTGCATAAAATCAATCAGACATGAAAAAATAAATTCCTATTTCTATTAAGAATGATCCAATGAGTCCACACATCTACACGTTGAGATATGGACCTCGTACAGGGGACGAAGCAAAACTCATTTGACGTGCTACCCTTTTGGGTGTCTAAAGCAAACTGGCCGGGAGTGGGGGATAGGAGAAACATGTGGGAACCAAGAAAATTTTTGCAGGATCAATTGACCTCTCTTTGGGGAACTGGTGGGTGGCCTAGGGTTTCTATGTTGTTGGGACAGGTGGGCACTTCATGTGAAAGCTAAGGACAAAGGTTCTCTTCTTGTTTATCATAATTTGTTGGAATAGAATATAAATGCATGTGCGGGTTCGGACTTATGCGCATTATATTTATATATGATGAGAAAATAACTATTATAGGTTCCTATAACAAAAATGTATATGGTAGGTTCTGTACTAACCACTGATGACTCACACAGGATATATGCATGCATGCACATATATGTTAGATTGGTTTGATTTGTCCAATTGATCCACAGGTCGGTGTGTCGTCTAGCGTGTTTCTTCTCTCTCCTTATTCGGGTGTGCCCCCTGATGCATGAACCTGTCTATGTGCGGCCAGAAGCAAAGCGTGAACTAAGAATATGGAAATTACTCGTAGTGATGTGAGACTGTGAGTGAGCAGATACCATGAAGGAATTGTTCTGATAGCACGATATCATCGGTATCATTTTCCTGTGTTATTTTAGCTTTACATGATTTGTGTACTAGTACAATAATGAACCTTGATCAAATATATATGCAATAATATGTACTGTTTCAGTTGCATCTATCTGGAACATATATATACTACCAATTACTCTCAAGACGTCAACAAGAAGATCGAGAGATTCTTAGGAACATATATAGCGCAAAGCTTCCAAAACATTAGACAGGTAGCTTTCGGCGTAGCATGTAGCAAAGGATTTCCATATATTATCACAGACACACAGCTACATGCTGCACTACTGGATAACTTTGTTTGGAAGCACGCTGCTGTTTTCTGCACATTCGTCTGTCACTTGTACAACACTGTTCGTGCACATGCATCATATATAATTCATATGCATGCTCACATAGGCATAGACGACGCACTATATATATCTAGCTCTGCGCCACCTCGCAGCTACAAAGTTCATAGGTTTTCAGATCATGTACAGTGCTTCTGAACTTTTTTTAGACATTACAGTAAGGTTTTGGTAGACTGTGTGGCAGTGTCTGCGTTGCCGACATCCAGCTGAAAGTACTCCCAACGGTTGGCCCAAAGATCGGCCACTTTTGTACCCTTTCTTCCGCTGCTACCTCTGTTGTTGCGTACGATGACGCGAATGTACATGCTTCCATCTCATAGACTGCCACCTGACACGTTTCTGATCGAATGCAGCGCCCTCAGACTCTGAAAGGACGTGACCCATGAATGATTCATGCAAGCGTGTGTGTGTGACAGTACACGCGAGAGGGCCGGGAAAAATACAGCAATGTATATGCACGATGCACTGACGTGTGGCTTGATCTGTCTATCTCCTGCTAGCTTGTGGTTCAGTTGCATGCATGCCGCTAGATTCCCGCCCAATCGTGCACGACCCTGCAGCTTGTGGAATCGATCTCGACAAGGGACGTCGGTCCAAGACGAATCGCGATGATCAGAAACATATATACTATTCCTAAAAGGGGATTGTTAAAAATTAAAAGTGGGCATCCACTGGAAATGCTTTCATGTCTAGGTTAAATTGGAGATAGTTTGGCGTAAAACCGTGCATGTGTATGTAATTCAACTACCGGGTTACAGTAAAAAACCCCGCGGTGATATATTCGACAATGGTATATACGATTGTCGTACGTGTTTCACCGGGTCAATTATTACCCCCTGAACCAGGTCGATGATTTGTGCACGTTACATTCAGTATATATTGACAGTGATACATTTGTTACCACATCAATGGTGTATTCTCACATCCACAAGTATAATGGATTCTAGATTTGTCCTGAGACAAACTATTTTTAAGTTTGATGAAATCTATAGAAAAAAATCAAATAAGGACCATTGTATTTATTGTGAAATATATTTTTCATAATAGTTTGCTTCTTTGATGTTTTAGACGTTAATACTCTTCTTTATCTGTAAATTATATCAAATTTAGGTTTCTTTTAGATAATAGAGAAAAGTTCCGGCTTCAGCCTCCTCCATAGAGGAGTTTAT
This sequence comes from Echinochloa crus-galli, assembly GCA_900205405.1. Lineage (NCBI taxonomy): Eukaryota > Viridiplantae > Streptophyta > Magnoliopsida > Poales > Poaceae > Echinochloa > Echinochloa crus-galli. The sequence goes on along the minus strand of OAMR01000194.1, from coordinate 1,575,184 downwards.
TAGTCCAACATTACTAAAAACACATCATGTTGCTACATCATTACAAAGAGTTTGAACAAATGCCAACATTCAAAAACTAATACATAAACTAAAGAAACGCATCGCCTCCATCTCTAGGAATCGACATGCCGAAACCACAAGGTCATGAACTCATGATTGTCCTCACTTTGCTGTAACTTGGTTCAGAACCGGAGCCAAATGTGTTTCCCTGAATAGTATCTGCAAACGATATCTATTATTGTTTATGTAGTAATATCATCTTTATTTGGTAAATGACATATATATGGCTGTAAATAATGCCTGGTGCGAGATTTATTTTTATTTCCTCACACCTCATAAATCTTAATTACGTGGAACGGTAAAAATTTCAGCCAATATATAGGTGCAAATGAGTGTGTAGGTTGGCTTGGGCCATGGTGGGGTATAGTTAGTGGGCTACACCGTGGTTATGGAGGATATATAGGCTGCTGGTGGTGGTGGATCATGCTCCGCGAGAATAATAAAATAGAGGCAGCTCGCTAGGTCGCATGTCGGATGAGGCAGGCACAGGCAATAGGTGGCCAGCGACTAATATGCCATTGTTACATCCTACAAGATTGAATGAAAACAGAAAGGATAAAGAGCATCCTACAAGACCAAAAATTGCCCCGAAGCTAAACTAGAACACGCAGTGTATAAAGGAGCACACGCATTGTATAAAGGAGCGCGGTACAGTGATGAGTACCTCTTAGTACATACTCCTTCCGTATTGCTAATGGAAGACGTTTAGGATAAGGTTTGAGTCAAAATTTGTGAATATAAATCATAAATAAGTTTCAAGTTGTTGAGTTTAAATTGTAAAAGTTATATGAATAGATTTATTTTGAAAAATACTTTCATCAAAGTATACACATGTATCACTTTGATAAATATTTTTATAGAAATAAGAATTCAAAGTTGTATTTTGAAGACCGTATCGCTATCCTAGACGTCTTTTTTTACCCGGAAGGAGTATATTTCAGATTTCCGGTGACTCTAACATTGTTTAACCAAATACAGTTAGGCATAGGGTATATTATGTCCATCCATCCATATGCATCATAAATTAGCTGCAGTGACTCTTCTTGGGAGAGTGCTTGGACCTAAAGTTTTTACCTGGCCAGGAGGCGACAGAGCGCACGAGTTTTACTCGTTGCATGTTCCCCGGTCTGGCCTCAAACGGTAAAAGTCGCACGAAAGCAAACGCTCCGTCTATATGCGTTTCCACATGCCTTTTTCAGAAAGTACGACGAGTTACTGTGTGCGTCTGTGCGAGTGAGTGAGAATCGCGCGCACAGCTAGCTTGTTATAATTATAATTATAATATACCCCCTGCCTCCAAAGCTTTGTAGATTCATTCACCTTGCCTTATTTGTGTCACGTCACTCTGCATCTATGTGTGTGCCGCCAGTCCTCCGAGCGAAAAAAACAATTTTCCATGGTTCGCATAAGTCACTGCAGGAAATCCGACTTTTATGGAGTGTATTTTTCTGACACTCGACAAATAAGATCTTTGTCGTGTGTCAAAAAAACACTCATCAAACTCTTTGCCGAATATCAAAAAATACTTGGTAAAGATGGGTGTTTGCCGAGTGTATTATCTAGGCACTTGGTAAAGCGCTCTTTACCGAGTGCATATTTTTTGTACTCGGTAAAGATGGGAGTTTGTCGAGGCAAAGAATTAAATTTCTTTCCTTTTTCTAACCTCAAAACTTTTCCTACTCTCCACGTACAATATGTGTTATTCCATGTTAAAATTTGACATATTTTTATATTTGTCTGCTATAATTAATGAATTATATTTCAATCAATTTTTTGAATCAAGTCAAATCTGAACTACAAGTGATTCAAATAATAGAATACAATGGGTAGAAAAATTATATTCATGTTATTTAGTCCAGATTGAAACCTTAACCATGAAATGAAAAAAAAATTAAACATCTTGTGTCAAGAATATATGACCACTACGTTTGTCCAAATGATTTTTAAATTAAAAAAAGCAAATGAAGTGTGAAAATCATGAGATTTGTCATGATGTGACGGTATCACACGTGGATGCTATGATAAATAGTTGAGAAGGTTTCACATATTTTGTCATAACGATGTTTATAAAATCGAAACACCTCACAAGAAATATATGTCTGATTGTACGTGAGAGGGTTAGTGGATGTATTTTTTAATACAAACTTTTTTATATGATCTCATATGAAAAAAACTTTATATCAAAGTTGTACACCTCAACGAAATCTAAAACTTTGTAGTTGATAACTTTATATTTGAGATTGTTCAATACCTCATAATATTATTATAAGCTATCTAATTCAAAATTTGAAATTTTAAAAATTTCAAATGACCTCAAATGTGAATAATATAAATTATATATGAAAGTTGTACAGGTTCACAAAATATAAAACTTTGTAGTTGACAATGTTTTAATTTAAGATCGTTAAATACATTAAAATATCTTTATAATGTATATAATTTGGAATATTAAATTTTAAAATTTTCAAATGATCTCGGATGTAAATATGTTCTATATCAAAGTTGTAGGTCTCGAAGAGATATAAAAGTTTGTAGTTTACAATGTTTTCATTTGAAATTATTTAGCCATCCAAAATTTCGTTATAAACGTATAGAGAACACAACTCGCCACGTCAGCGACCCAACTCTTCAAAATGGCGAGCTCCTGTTGGTCCATGCATGACCACATGGATCATCCATCCAATATACAAATAAAATATCTCTCTCTACCTCTTTTTCTTTCTCTCATCTCTTTCCATCTCACCTGGCAACTCTCTCTCCCTCTCACCAGGCGGCAGCTGGGGCCCGGTGCGGCCAGCCAACGGCGCAGGCGGTGGCTGGGCGGGGCCTGGGGAGGCTTGGCAGCGGCCGGGCGAATGTTTTTCTTTTCCAAATATTGTTTGTCGAGTGCCCATTTTGGCATTTGGTAAAGCCTTTGCCGAATGCTCGATAAAAAGCACTCGGTAAAGACCTCTTTGCCATCACCGTGTTTGCCGAGTACCCTATGCTGAGGTTGGCCGAGTGTTATATGCTCTTTGCCGAGTGACTCTTATACTCAGCAACTTTACTGTCTCCCATAGTGAGTGATGGAAAATTACTGCTGGGTGTTGTGGCTGCTGGGAGTTACAAGCTAGTATATGGTGGTGCAACAAAATCATGACTAGCTAGTACCTAATTTCGCTAAAAATAACTAGTACTTAATTAGATATATACAGTAATACAAGTAATCTAAAATCGACGTATGCACGATTAGATATGCTCTCTCTAAATATCATATTATTCCATAGTGTATATATAGCCTTGAAATTTTAATTTATGGTAGAATGTTATAGGTGCAAAAATTTTGCAAGTTAGATCTGAGGAGGTGCATGCTGAGCACCGAGCGGAATGCCTCCTATAGTGGTGGAAGAAGGACAACAACATGAGTATATATTGACCAAGTTGGACCACTAGGACGACACCTGCAATACAAAACGCTCTTTCAGGTTGGACTTTGCACGGTTTCCACAGCCTTTTAAAATTAGTCGTGTTTTGCCTGTTTCACGCAACCACACATATCAAGAGTGTAGCTGCACGAGGTTAGATAGTACTCCGTATGATGTTTCTGCTGTACTGGTTTGATCTAGAGTTCTAGACTTTGCTTGATAATTATATATAGTCTTCTCTTTTCTTAAAGAAAACGATCTTAGCGTCATTCAAATACAAGAATGCTGCAGAAATGGTTAAACCTCATGAAATTAGATAGGAAACAACATTCCGTTGTGTACATGCAAGAATTATGCCGCTAAACATGTAGCAGTCAAATCAGAATGAGTAGCTTGTGTTTATACACTAGTAGAAAAATGACATTTCATCCTCTATCTTTAGTCCTGGTTAGGTTTTAAACCGAGACAATAGGCCTTTAGTCCCGCTTCGTATTTTTCTAGGTCCAAGGAGGACATTTAGTCCCCGGACGGAAACATCGACCGGGACTAAAAGCCACCCTTTAGTCCCGGTCGGTGTTTTCGCCCGAGACTAAAGATCTCGAGACCTTTAGTTCCGAGCAGTGGTTTCACCCGGGACTAAAAGGGTGATTTTTAGTCTCGGTTGGTGGCTCCAACCGGGACTAAAGGGTCTTTAGTCCCGGGTGTAGGTGCTTCACGGGTTACAATAAAAGAGAAAACATCTCACTTTCTATCACATGTACTGTGTAAATAGAGTGGTTAGATAGGTATGCGTGAGACCATGCAAGAGGTCCGGACACTTTAGTCCCGGTCGCTACAATGTTTGCACTATCAGGGAACCGCGATCTACCGCGCGCCAGTTCCAAACTGCTGGCAATGAAGACTTGACCCAATGACCCTCCACGGAGAGTGAAATTGTTTGTACCTGACACTACAAGAATAACTCACATCCGCACCCCTCATATGCCTCGGTGCACTCAAGATCCGGTGCTAATGTAACGTTAGCACCGGGTGCGAAATTGGGGCGCCCTCGGGAACTCTTTAGCACCGGGTTGTAACACCAACCGGTGCTAAAGGGGACTTTTAGCACCGGTTGGTGTTACAACCCGGTGCTAAAGGGTCCTCCTCCTTTAGCACCGGGTGGTATTACGACCCGGTGCTAAAGGGTCACCCTTTAGCACCGGGTGGTGTTACGACCCGGTGTTAAAGGCCCTTTATACGATCCGGTGCTAATGTAGGTGTCACATGCTACTTCAAAAGGAGCGCATCTTTAATCTTATCACATGTGCTGCGTAGGTGAGATGGTTAGGTGGGTGCGTGCGAGCCAAGAAGTCTCGAGTTCGAATCCTGCAACACGCAAATATGCAAATATTTTTGGCTAGTGCCCCCACCTTTAGCACCGGTTATTTGACCCGGTGCTAAAGGTGGCACCCTTTAGCACCGGAAGATTGGCACCGGGTGAGAAACCCGGTGCTAAAGGGCCTTTCCACCCGGTGCCAAAGTGCATCATTCTGGTAGTGTGAGGTATAAAATTTTATCTCGGATAGCCGATGTTGGATGCAGGAAAACCAATATATAAAAAAATAAACCACATTATCAAATCGTGTACTCTAAAAAGACAACAAAACTAACTAATATTGGAATGAATGAAGTAATATATCTTTAATCAGTAACATGGAAATTTCATGACACAATTAATTTGAGATTCAAACACTACTATAAAAATCATCATATTTGACAATTGACGTGTAAGATAATGTTGTCGTCTCTTGGCTCCCAATAAACACCTCAGCTCTCCATAACACCCCCCCAGGTGTCCAACCACCGTACCACGATCTTATATCCAGATCAATTGTTGGAGCTCACAGGCATTATGGGCTAACTCAACCTGCGAGACTAGACTGACATACGAGAGCCAGATCTACCTAATAAGTTGTGCTCCTCCAATTTCTTTTGTTGTATGGACTAAACTCAAAATATTGTATAATAATTTACTCATGACTCAAAATCAAAGTCATTTTGTTTGGCATCTCTATTATATATATTTAAACTACATGTCACTCTGCAGCGTATAGTCAACTTTACTCAATGTTTTGGTCTTATGCCTCTTCAATTTCTTCATTAGCTAACTTATTTTTATGTACTCTCTCCCTAGCCAGATTTCCACTTGAGATTGGAAATCGATGGACTTTCATTAGGATCTATTTTATTGATAGGATTGATCACTACTTTAGCAAATTTAGCGGCTTGTTGGCTGGTTCCCTAGAATTTACGATTACCCTATTTCCCGATGCTAGCAATGTATAGCGGTCAAATAGTAGAATTATTTTCTTCATGAGACCTTTAGTTTTTTTATCATGTGGGAGTTAGAATTAAACCCTGCTTAGGGAGGAAGGCGTCTGTATTCAGCTACCAAGTTTATTTTGAATAGCTAGCTTCAGACCTTTTCATATTTGTTGGATGCATTTTTGCGAATTGAAAAAATAAAATGAAGTGGTAGTCACTTGTGGCTAGGGTTGCTGCCAAATTTATTGGTGCACATGCAAGTGAATTGAAAATAGAAGTGCTACTGTGAAGGACACACTACTAGAGAAACACATATTCGTCCAGTATATTTAGTACAAGACATAAAAAGAACCGGTACTAAGTCTATCCGCACTCCCGTTGTTTATATTTTTACTCCAAGAGGAATATTCTAGCCACGTCACTAAGATTCTTTACTCTACATCAGCTTATCCTGCACTCCTGTTACTCTATATATTTACTCTATATACAACAACTATATATTTTATTCATCTACTTTCAACTACTATCTTTAATTAAAAATACTATAACATTTTTTACTTTATTCCGTACGCGAGCACAGAAAAAGTTAGGTTGCAGCAGGCTTTACCGCAACGTTAGCATTACGCTGCATTCGGCGTAACGCGAGCCTTACGGCCTCTTGCCGTAAGCGGTGCCGACCTGCGCTGCAGTAGATTTTTGCGCTTAACTTTACGCCTACCGGTATGCCGTAAACGGTGCCGTTCTGCAGTGCAGATGGTCTAAAGTGGCACGAAGGCCCAGAGACCATTTCGTACCAGCCAGTAACACCAGCCGGACTTTAGTACCGGCTGGTGTCACACTAAATGTCACACTTTAGTACCGGCTGGTGTTACCAACCGGTACTAAAGTGGCGCGACCATTTAGTACCGGCTAGTGTTTCCAGACGGTAATAAAGTGTGACATTTAGTAACACTAGCCGGTACTAAAGTGTGACAATTAGTACCATCTGGGAACACTACCGATACTAAATGGTCCTCCACGGGTTACTTCAAAAGGAAAACATCTCCCACTCAGTCATATTTTTTCTATGGGGTTGCCAGCCGGTGCTGATAAGCGATTTTGTATTAGTGACATTTTGGACCACATCATTTCCAACCACTTCACAACTCAGAAATAGTTGTATTCTCGAATAAAACAAGTTACATTCTAGCTATGATGGAGGGAGTACTTATACGGCATTAATTAATCTAGGAACATTGAAGAAATGATTAAATGTGGGTAAGATGGCCATTTCATATATCTTCATCGATCTTATGCCCAATTCTCAGAGCATCTCCAATAATATATATACACTAAGTATAAATTTATTATAATGTCAACAATATATACTTGATGCTAAAGAAAACCTCCCAAATATAGTCTATACAGAACATTATCGACAAAATTAATGTGTGTGTAACGAAATATTATTGTCTGAATGAGTAGAATACCTACATAGGCCCTAGCACTTTGCTTTTCTTCATTTATTCTGTCCATCTAGGAAAAATATCAGATGTGGGCATGCTCATAGGTAGTTAGTTGATATGAGACGCCCTAGTGACATCTATTTTTAACCTAAGGGTGTCTGTCAAAGTTTAATTTTGAGGACTAGCCTTTTAGAATCATAACTCACGTTGCAAAATTAAATATTGGTTTTAAAAAATAGTGTGTGCTCCCGCCAACCACAACTAAGTGTCATTTTTGGACATTGTCACAATGTCCAGAACATAATATTTACTCGTATTGTTAGCATAACAAGGAATCTATATTTGCACCTGATATCTTCGTCGGGTACAAATATGAAACAGAACCTTAAAGAGACCATTGTTTTGAACTTTAATGGAACACAGATCAAACCATGGCACATCTCTGTCGATTTGTACAAGGCGATCAGCAGCCAAGGAATCAAACAGACATGCATGCCCCAACCCAACCGTGCACCACGTACTTAAAAGCAATGATTGGGTCGAACCTGCTTAGTCAATTCAATCAGCCAGTCTGGAAGTGGATGGTTCACAACGAGACAAGCCGGAAAAGATGCGACCGATTTATACTTAAACATCGTCCTTGAACACGATTACACGGGCGATTAAATTCATTGAATAATAATTGAAAAAAATATTTAAGTAGCATCTAACCTATTAAGTTAATCAGGATCCCCGGACTGCGCGGCCATGAGTGACAACGTCGAGGGACAAACCGTCCAAATCGAAGAACCAGCACGATCATCGCCTACCTAGCAGCAACCTAAAACTTGTCCCTTTGCTGATTAACACATAAAATATACACACGCACCTACTTGATTTCAAATGTAGATTTGGTCTCGACAATAATTCTACTTTTGTGATTACACAGAACATGCGCACACATTGCTATATATCCTAAGCAATTTCTTTTCGTTTGTATATATATTGCCTTTTGTAATCGATTTTTATTATTATTTCAAGTTTTCAACAATTTCTGGAATGTACTCATCATCATCAATTGGTTGTTGCTTATATATGGTGCTAAATGGAGCAGGACAGTAACCAACATTTATATGCCGTGTACAAAGTTCATTAAAGGTTGCGTGATTTTTTTTTCACACGTACACCTAGGACAAGTGCCAAACTCCTTTAATTTGTATGTTTGTCTTAAACGTCCGCCAAATTGGCGTATGCATGGATTAATTCGGAGATAATAATTAATTAATAAAAGGATATATAGCATATATGTAACGTATAGTACATACTACCTAAGACGAGACAGACCAGGAGTGGCTATATAGCTAAGCTAGTACAACATTGAAATATATTATATATAGTGTTCCAAATTGCTGGACTAAGTAGTAGCTGCGTAATTATGCTTGTGATATATGCTTGGTTTTATTATGTTTGCTTATTGTCGTGTACAGAAGGAGCACGTATGATCGCTTTTGGTGTCCCCGTGTAATCGTGTACATTGAAATATATTATATATAGTGTTCCAAATTGCTGGACTAAGTAGTAGCTGCGTAATTATGCTTGTGATATATGCTTGGTTTTATTATGTTTGCTTATTGTCGTGTACAGAAGGAGCACGTATGATCGCTTTTGGTGTCCCCGTGTAATCGTGTACATTGAAATATATTATATATAGTGTTCCAAATCTTCATCAGCAAAGCTATGCATGAATTCACACACATAGTATCTGTCGGGGACGGCCATAAGGGGTCCCCTAACCTAAGGGATAATCACCCCTGAAAAATGCAAACAAACCACTGCCAAATCTCCACAAACCAGAAAGAGTCTAAGGGCACAAAGCCCACGGCCTATCACGGGCTAACGGCCCACTCGAGGCCCTTCGTAAAGGCCCCGATGCGCGCACCCCATCTCCGCCTCGATCGAGAGTGCCGGACCCCCCTCGAGCGAATGACAAACTCCGCCTCGATCGAGGCCTCCGTGATCGAGCCCTCGTGCGACCCTCGATTCGAGAAACTCCGCCTCGCTCGAGGCTACCCCTCAAAAAATGGGCGCGCGCTCGTCTGCTCTGCTGAGAGGCACATTCAATGCCCCGCGCTGCCGCAGGATGCCGAAGTCAAAAGGTAAATCACGGGCCATCCCGCACAGACGATAGTGACCTGGATCGTGTCCGCCAACTCCGGTCACTGTGTAGCCATCACCAACACTGTGCCGGCCTACGAGGCCTTGTGCAGTCCTGTGCTGCCAACTCTCGTGCTCTTGTGCTGCCAACCCCGTACTAACCCCATGACGAAGCCCTCGATAAGGCATGGGAGAACCCTCGAATGGGTGTACGGGCGATGACTGGGCACGAAAGTCGATCAGCGCGGCCCCTCGAAGTCACCCCTGGACAGGCATAGGGACATGTACTTTCTATAGGAACCACCACACCGCCCACTGGAGCTGGAGGACGCCCCCGATTCGCGTCGGGCAAAAGGATCCGCAAGGACGACAGCCACACCCGGCGCCATGCTCTCTAGTGCCCAATAACTGTAGACTCGACTGTGCAACGCGCATGTCTCTGCCCCTCCTTGAACTATAAAAGGAGGAGGTAGACTCCCGGCCATAGGCCGATGAATCTGACGACGCATCCAAAAAACCAACGCATCCGCTAACCCAACACATCTGCATCCCTTGATATTGGCACTTACCTCAATCAACCGTAGCCACTTGGGACTTGGACGCCTCACCTCCTCTCCCACCTTGCTTGTAAACCCCTGCTACGAGCAACCTGGTGCAAGATAATATAGTGCACGCACACCCTTTGCTGGACGTACGGCCCCGTGGCCGGAACCAGGATACGCCTTGTGTCATTGTGTTAGCCTTCGCATCAACCATCGAGAGACAGGACGCAACGCATTCTTTCTAGTTAGTGTCGGGCGACCAATCTGAACACCGACAGTGGCGCGCTAGGTAGGGGAGCGCTGTGATCATTCTCGTTATCCACTATCTCTCTCAATGGTGATCCACACCGAGCATAATGACCGATTCCCTATGGGAGTCTCGGACCCGTTTCCGGCCGGATACAAGATCCAGTTCAGAAGCCTGGAGTTTGAGGCGACCGACAATGGCTACCTCATGCAGCTCCTTTCATGGAACGCAAGGGTGGAGGCTTCAGTGCCGCCCCCACCATCACCCCGACGTAGGAGGCGTTCGGGCCAGCGCGCAATGAACGCGCGCGGAGCGACGTGGAGCGGCTCATGCATGCTCCCCCGAGCGGGTCAGAGCTTACGAGTCGCAGCCTGCTGCTGCAATGGGGGAGGCTGCGCCTTCACCAACAAACCTGACAACAAGTCCCCTCGGGGAGAGCACGACCACACCGTCGCGATTCCCCTATGGGGTGCACGCCACCGCCACGACCTACTCCTCGTCGGTCAGCACGAACATGGGCGCGTATGAGGATCTGCCGGGACATCACTTGATCTTGATCCGCAACCTCATCGTGACCTCGCCCGACGATCCATACCCTGACTCCGACAGCGAGGTGCACGTGCACGGTCAGGAGATCCCGGTGTGGGACTACTCCGGGCTCCATGATCCTGAGGCTTTTTTGTCGTTTCAGGCCGCGGTGAACTACTGCCTCACCTGCTCCGATGACTCCAGCGAGGGGGATTATGACCCCACGAGTGAGTGCTTCGTCGTCGCTCTAACGGGGACCGAAGACGAGGGCGATGGAGCAGGCGGCGCGGCAGGACGCGTCGACCACGCGGCAAACTCACAGGCGGCGGCGCCGCCAAACAACACCGTGCTCGCACAGGCACAACTCCCAGGTCTGAGAGATGGAAGCTAAGCTCGAGGAAGAGCGCCAACAGGTGCAGAGGCTGCAAGCCACACTTGAGGCGGGACACCCTGAGCGTGGTGCCCGTGCCAGAGAGGCGGGACATGTTGCTCGGGCCCGCATCAATGCCGGCGACGACGTGGAGGATCCACTGCCATTGGCAAGGGCTAGCTAGAAGCTCATCACCATGGTAACTTTGATTCGGGCCATGCCCGAACCCTCGACGCTTGAGGTCCGCAACCTACACCGCGAGGCGCAGCTCCTCATCGAGCAGGCTGCTGTGCAGCAAGCCGAGAGCTCCGTGTCCCAGATGTGCCATTTGACCAGCACGAGGGTCAAAGGGAGCATGCAGGACCAGGAGGAGTCGGTTCGAACCCCACCTGGGGACAAAGCGGTGCCGGCTCAACCAACGAGCAAAGGGAAAGTGCCCTCAATTCACAATCATGTCCAGAAGAAGCCCGTGAAAGAGCGGATTCTGGACACACGCGACGCCGGCAACGGCGACACCCGCGACATCCTGAACAATAAGAAATAAGATGCAATGGTGACCCATGGCTACCACCCTCGACGTGAAGGCCGCTACAACAGCCGGGAGGATAGCAGCCCAACGTCGGAACCCCCAGGGACCTGCATGTTCAGTCGGGAGATCCGCGCAGCTCCGATTCCCCCGCGCTTCCAACAGCCCGTAACCATCACCATGTACTCAGGGGAGACGAACCCCAAAATTTGGCTTAACGACTATCGCCTGGCCTGCCTGCTAGGCGACGCAACCGATGATGCCATGATCATCCACAACCTGCCACTTCATCTTGCGAACTCCGCGCAGATATGGCTCGACGGCGGCAACCGCGGCATCGTCGTTGAGGCCTTTGGTGACAACATAGCCCGCAGCCAACGCCTCCAGTTCGACAACGAAGTGTGTCGATATCACGCCGAGGATCTTCTGAACTCCAAGGCGAAGGGCACCCATTAGGCGCCTGGTGACGCAGCCTCCCAAAGACCTTAGGCGACTGACCACCGAGCTGCCCGATGGGGTCTCCTCCCCCTCGAGCTCCTTGCACGTGGCGACAGCGACACCCTCCATGTTCTTGAGGTTCTCCTGAGCCCTCGAGCACGTGACTTGGAGGGACTCTGTTGCCGCCGACATGTCCACCATGGTCTTCCGTAGCTCTAAAACACGAAGAAATGTCAAGATAAGTCCTGACAAACACAAGATAGGGAAAGATACCGATGATTGCGACTTACCTTCGGTTCACTCCTTTTCCTTCGCTAGCACCACCTACGCAGCGCTGGCCTCCTGCAGGAGCGCAGACATCGAGGCCCCCCTCTCCTTGGCGGAGAACTGCAGCGTTTCGACGGCGATGTGCCCATCCACCAGAGCCCCGGTTAGCAGCCTAATTGTTGCATCCCTTTGCTAAAGCAGGGACCTCACCTCAGTATGCGTCGTGCGCTCCTGCTGGAGCTGGCCCTCCACCGCCGCTAGCGCCTCGACCTTCTCCTCGAGCGTGACGCCCAGCCGTGAGACCTCCTTGGCCTTCTGCTCCGCCAAGGCCCTTTGGGCATCGCCCGCCTCCTCTGCGTGGGCCAAGGCCTCCCTGCGCTAGCGACCTTCGGCCCACAGTTCGTCCGTGATGGCACGGAGCCTCTCTACCTCCGAGTGCATGTCGATATTTTCCTGCCCAAGCCGATGCATGTCGGCGTGTAGATTGGGCATGTAGGAGACCTTCTTTCCCGCCATCTCCCTCAGTTGCCACCAATAAGAAGATGCAAGATAAGACACGCGCACGAGCGCGAGAACCAAGCAAATTAGGGGCAAGCTGGCCTACCCTGTGGACCGCGAGTCCTCTAGACCTGTGGAGCTCGAGGGCAGAGAGGATGGTGATTTACAAGGCGGAGCCGACCTGTTGGTACTCCTGCCATAACTCCCTCTCCACCTCCGCGTCATCCAGTAGAGTTGGGGGGACCCCAGGCTGGTCGAGTCCCTAGTCGCTCGACGCATCGGGACGCTTTGAGGCCCCGGCCGGGAACGGCATCGCCACGATGGCTCCTTCAATGTCCCCAAACCCGGCCGAATCGGGAGGGGGACGACCGTAGCATCCACCTCGGCGGTGGCCACCAACACCGGTATTGCGGTTTGACTACCACCCCCACTCTCGAGGGATGGGGCCGCGTCCTCGGGGCGATCCAGGAGTGCCACGGCCATAGCCTCGAGCTCCGGTGCCGCCGCCTCCGCCTCACGACCATCGCCCCCACCATCCGCTGTCTGGGCCGCGTCCCCAGCGCGGACTGGGATCCCCCGGCCCGCGGCGTCACCCGTGACCGCGAGCACCGCATCCTCCGCGCGGCTCATGACCTCTGCTCCCGCGATGCCTCCTACGCGGAGCCCCTGCCTCACCAGCTCCGCTCCTTGCACCAGCGCCGCCTGGTATCTTGCGACGACCGCCTCCACCAAGCGAGGCGTTCTAGCCAAGGGCTGCGCCGCCGCATGTGGCGAGGCGCGCGCTCCCGACTTGAGCGCCTTGGCAGGCGCAAGCACAAGGGGAGAAGGCGCCGTGACCCGGCTGAGAGGGACAACGAAATTGGAGATCCACAAAAAGAAACCACAAATCGAATGATGATCGGGATTGGAACGAGCCTTACCGCGTGATTCCCCTCAATTTACGTTTCCTTGATCCGCCGGGGGGCTGTGCACCCCTCGAGCCGAACCCCTCGATGACGCCGATCCGCTGAGGGATGTTGTGCCTGATCGACCCGCTCCGCCGAAGGCGCCAGCTTATCGAGGGTTGCCTCGCTCACCGCCGACGCGGGCGCGACCCAGATCTGTGCCTCCGCAGGCGCGGACTCCTCTTCCATCACAGCAGGCAATGGAGGCGCCATGAGTTCCTCAGATGAGTCATCGTCGTCGGGCTCGGGTGTGCTCTCTGGAGTCATCAGCGGGGAGAGACCCTCCCTCGCCCGCTTCCGGATCTCCTTCTCGTGCGCCTCATTCCTCCGCTGCTTCCGCTCCCACCTCTACTTCTCGGCGTCCTTCTACACTTTTTGCCTCTCAGCAAAAAGGCAGTTCACCTTGCGAGTCTCAGGGAGCGGGGAAGTCGATCGGTACCCCTTGCGGGACAGCCCCTGATATCGCAACGAGGATCAAAAAGGGGATCGATAACAAATCGAATCGGATTGATGCAACAGGAAGCAAGCACTTACAAATTGGAGATAGCCCTCCTCGGGACGAATCTTGAGGGACCTCAAGGCGGCATCGGAGCAGTCCATCTTGGAGCACTCCAATGCGCGCCTCGCCCTCTGGCCAGCGTGCCCATGGCCGAGCAGCTCCTCCATCATCCGCGAGCCCTCGAAGGGCACTCCCGGCTTCAGCTCATAGATGGGGAGACTGCTCTGCATGTGTGGGACCACCCTCTGCCTGTGGAAGTTGGCGATGACGGCCGCCGCGGTCAGCCCCTCCCTCGCCAGGGAACGAAGCGCGTCGGTGAAGACGAAGAGCTTGGCCTGGCGCTCAGGCGGGGACACGCCATGTGACCAAGAGATCTGCTTCTCGCGCAGCACCTTGTTGTTATACGCTGGGAGCCTGCCGCCATCATTGCGCAGGTAAAACCACACCTTATCCCAGTCATGGTTGTTGGACGTCATGGTGCGGGGGATGTAGAGGTTCCTCCTGTTCTCGCGAGCATGGATGGTGAGGCCACCGATGCGGACGGACCTCCGCACCCCTTCGCCTCACCAACGGTCATGTGGAGCTCACCCCAAAAGAGGTGAATTCACAGCTCCTAGTGTGCCTCGATCCCCAAGTAACCCTTGCAGACGGCGACGAAGACCGCCGCCTGCGAGATTGCGTTGGGGACGAAGTTGTGGAGCTCTACCTTGTAATGGTGCACAACGCGCGGATGAACCACCCCGCGGGGGCGCCGAACCCCCGCTCATGCAGACGCGCCAAGCTGACGACGTAGCCCGGCGGGGGATTCGGCTCCCTGTACAACGCCGGCGGGGCGATCCACTCCGGCTTCTCTTGTGTTGCGATCTTCGGCAGCAATCCGGCCTCCGTGAGCCCCCCAAGGTAGTGCGCGTCCGCGGTGGATGGACTCTATGACGCGGGGTCCTTCAGCTCAACCATGGTCGTGGAGGAAAGGGGATGGAGCAAGGCTCAACGGCGCGCTCGTACGCGGACTCCTTCTTCCTCACGACATAGCTTAAGGGAGCGAGGAAAGGCAAGGTGGTGTTGGCGAATGGCTAAGTTAAGGCGAACGACCTCCCCGGGTTCCCTGTTTTATAGACAGACACAATAAATGTGGTGGGTGCCGCCGTCATTGACAACTGGGCCCCATCTGTGGGTAAAACCAATGCGCGCGTAATTCATGGTGGCACTATAGCACGTCTCTTCAAACCGCCCGCCGCATGCGTCATTTTCGCCTAAAAAGGTGCACCCGCTCTGCCTGCCCCAGGCCACATCAGCCACGACCGCGTGTGTGACTCGGTCATGCCGAAGACCAAGCGAAGATATCCCCCCTGGGAGTAGCTTCCAAGGTAAGGCACCTCCTCTCGAGGCCCTACTAATCAGGGGTTCGAAGCATGGCCCATCGAGGGTTCGATAGGTGCCCCAGATCGACAGAGTCAGGGACAACCGGGGCGTGCTTAATCGAGCCTATCCTCGAATGCGGAGTTCGGGGGCACCCTGTGTTGTGTTCAAGGCCAGACAAAGGCAGCTAGATCGAGGGATCCCAATGAGGGAGAGCAACGAGCCCTTGACCCCTATCGAATTGGGTCGAGCCCTGCCTAGCAAACCTTTGCGAGCGTTTTCATGAGATGTGTCTCTAGACCACTGTGCCGACCCTTATCGAACGGGGCATAGATGTCCACTTGAACCACCCGTTAATAGCTCACCGAAGCATCCATGACTCACGGCCAGCTCATGGGCAGCATGGACTGCGTCACCCTTCCTCCCTGCGGAAGGGAGATGAGGGTCGTAACACGAAGTCGAGGGTTTCCCCTGTTCGACCCTACTCGGGCCAGGTCTCAGGGGTCCATCGCACCACGGTCATACCCTTTGAACAGATCGCACGATCGCCTGATTGTGAGATCCCATACCGGGTCAACCCCCTTGAATGCTTAAGAAAACTCTCTAGAGAATGGACTGGATGGGCGTGACATTGCCTCGCCAGCATAGATCACCGATGCCGGCTGAAAAAATGCGCTAGCACGCCTCCCACAGAAATCCTCACGTGTTCGAAGGAGAAACCCCATAACAGAGCACCCAAGACATAGCTGCAGGAACGCAAGCCTTTGCAGGACTGATCCTCATCCAGCCAAGGCTCGGGGGCTATTGTTGGGGATGGCCATAAGGGGTCCCCTAACCTAAGGGATAAACATCCGTGAAAAACACAAACAAACCACTGCCAAATCTCCACAAACCAGAAAGAGTCTAAGGGCACAAAGCCCACGGCCCATCACGTGCTAATAGCCCACTTGAGGCCCTTCCTAAAGGCCCCGATGCGCGCACCCCAACTCCGCCTCGATCGAGGGTGGCAGACCCCCCTCGAGCGAATGACAAACTCTGCCTCGATCGAGGCCTCCTTGGTCGAGCCCCCACGCGGCCCTCGATTCAAGAATCTCCGCCTATCTCGAGGCTACCCCTCAACCAACAGGCGTGCACCCGTCTGTGTTGGCACTTCTTACGATCCAATATCAGAATTGAGAATCCTGGTACTGGGGTAAGGAGTGTTTCAGTGGTTTTCCTTATGGCTAGTAAAATATGTGAATATTCTGCAAGCGCACAGAATCACCGCTGTAGCACTTCACCTGGAAGTATCCCGAGGTATCGTAATTTATATGGTGACAAAGTGGTTCTACCGTCATCTCTGCTAGAAAGAGCAAGATTGACAATTCACCTCTAGTATCAAGCAAGATCGAAGAACCAGCCAAGACAAAGACTTAAACAAGACTACAAGCACTAGAACTATAACTGACTATAGTCTAAACAAGATATATGCTGCAACTAGGATAAAGTAGAAGCAAGATATAAATGACAAAGGCAAAGTGATAAAGATAACTATATTGATACTCAATGTCTTACAAAAGGAAAAGTAAAAGATACAAGAGCTATTACCAGAGCTTCTGAAGACGACTCCGGAACCTCCGAGGCAAAGCTCGACTCAACTCTAACTCCCAACTAAACTATCCTAACTCTACTAGAATGAAAGTGGAAATGAGCTCCTTGGCTTGGTGTGTGTTTGCAAGTGAAAGTGACCATCTATTTATAGTTGCATAGGTCGGTTTGGGGCTGAGTAGTTTCCAAGGCATCCAGGGAATATTCCTCCCTTGATTCGGGCGAGGAGAGGCGATTCGGCCGAACCAGGGGGTTCGGCCGAATGTAGGATCCACCGACCTGGCCACCAAGGGCCAGGATGCACCCCTGGGAGGCGGTTGCCAGCCTGGGGGCGGTTCGGCCGAACCTGGCCCTTCGGCCGAACTGGGCTGGAGGCCCAGGCCTGCTTCCCTGCGCCGCCTTTGCCCTGTGGACCCTTTGGGCTGCCTCCTGCTAGTTGGTTTCGTGTTGATTTGGCCCAGGATGACGTGTTGGTGCTCCGGGATGAGTTGTCGGTCGTCCATGTGGCATGTACTTGTTGTCGCTTGGTCATCGTCGATGTGGACGGCCTCCGGTGGCTTGTACGGCTAAGGGGGGTAACCGGCCGAACGGAGTCGTTCGGCCGATTCGGTCATTTTCGGCCCCAATAGCGCGTATTTGTCGTAGTTGTACCTGCACAAGTGACACTCACCAAAACTCGTGGAACTTTATTAGAAATAAAACCTAAGTACATGGAATGTTGCATATAACCTCGTTTATTCCCGAGTATTGGTGGTCGGATTTGGGCTGTAACGACCGCCAACAAGCTCCCCCAAGCTTAGCTCTTTGCTCGTCCTCGAGCAAAGATATAAACTTAGGCTCGGTGGATCAGGAGTTGCTACAATGTCATTTCTTTTGCAGGTAACTTTATAAACAACTAGTCCTCAAAAATACTTGAATCATAGGCAAAGTTTCAAATCACCTTTTTATCTATGGGGCTTATAGCAATCTCCTCATCTTGGGCAGTTGAAAGGATGAATAGTTTAAATTCAGTTTTATTCCACTCTACTCTGTTCAGGATCCCATCTCGGAATTTTTCACAAGTTTTGAAAACTACAAATTGTTCCTCATTGGCACACTCAATCACTCAAGTGTATTTGAATCCTCACCAAAGGCTTGTGCCTTCTTTTTCATCCTAACATCTAATATGGCTTTTTGTGTGGCTCAGGGACAAAGGATGAAGGCATGCATGCATCTTATATTTTGCTAAGTCAAAGACCGGATCTCAGAGGAGACAAATCACATCTTAAGGTCGAGACGTGCAAGTGTGTGGATATGAATGGAGTGAAATATGGTGGAATGGTGGAATGAAATATGGTGGAATGGTGGAATGGAATATGATGGA
>OAMR01000194.1:1499197-1526720 GCA_900205405.1 Echinochloa crus-galli | reverse complement strand
ACGTTCTTGCTTGATGGAGCGGAGAACTCACGGATTGTCTTGGTTGCCATCCTCGATGTAGCCTGGTCAACGACGGGAAGGACTGGGTTCGTCGGAAGGAGTTGCTTCTGAGGAGGTACAACACGGGGTCGTACTTTCCTCACAAATGACTCCGGATTTTCTTGGAAGCTTGACGAAAGGATAAAGGACTTACTAACTCCTTTGATAGCTCTGATACTAGTTAACCATTTACTGAATGTTGATGCACTGCTCTGTTCCACAAAGACCAACGAACAGAGCAAGGATAAACCCACTTGAGTAGCGGTACTCAACTAAGATAAATCAAGATAAAAATTCAAAAGTAATCTAGCCAAAGACTTCCCCGGCAACGGCGCAAGAAATGCTTGTTGGCACTTCTTACGATCCAATATCAGAATTGAGAATCCTGGTACTGGGGTAAGGAGTGTTTCAGTGGTTTTCCTTATGGCTAGTAAAATATGTGAATATTCTGCAAGCGCACAGAATCACCGCTGTAGCACTTCACCTGGGAGTATCCCGAGGTATCGTAATTTATATTTCCGCAGGGAAGCTTTGGCAAGAATACTACTGAACAGATATTCGAGACTATCAGAGAAGGGTACACAACTAAACAAGACAAGGGATAACGGTATTGGATAGGAGTGGATATACCGGACACACAGCTCAAGGGATACTCAGGTAAGGGAGAGAAGAGATAGATAGCTGGGAGGACAACGAGAAGAGATAGAGGACTCCTGGATTCTTTATCTACCTATGTCACTCTAGCTTAGAGATACAGCGGCTACAGAGCCAGCACTAGGAGATCTGGGATAACTCTAATGTCTTAGCTTCGGGACAAGGGAACCGGTGAACACACAGAAAGGGATGAGAAGGGGTGCCACTATTTCCCAACTGGGGAATCCTACGGACCGGAACTAACGTGATGGGCTACGAAGACCGAAAGGGCTGTCACCACCTCCCGGCTACCACCTCCGTTGCGACGGGAATAAACTAAGGCCACCGACTAGTCTAGGAACCACTCCTACACTAGGCAACGACTACTTACTCTGCTAGCAAGAGCAAGCAACCTTGTCAATACTCTTGGTGACAATTCACCTCCAGTATCAAGCAAGATCGAAGAACCAGCCAAGACAAAGACTTAAACAAGACTACAAGCACTAGAACTATAACTGACTATAGTCTAAACAAGATATAGCTGCAACTAGGATAGTTCGGCCGAACCAGGGGGTTCGGCCGAACGTAGGATCCACCGACCTGGCCACCAAGGGCCAGGATGCACCCCTGGGAGGCGGTTACCAACCTGGGGGCGGTTCGGCCGAACCTGGCCCTTCGGCCGAACTGGGCTGGAGGCCCAGGCCTGCTTCCCCGCGCCGCCTTTGCCCTGTGGACCCTCTGGGCTGCCTCCTGCTGGTTGGTTTCGTGTTGATTTGGCCCAGGATGACGTGTTGGTGCTCCGGGATGAGTTGTCAGTCGTCCATGTGGCGTGTACTTGTTGTCGCTTGGTCATCGTCGATGTGGACGGCCTCCGGTGGCTTGTACGGCTAAGGGGGGTAACCGACCGAACGGGGAGGTGTCACTCACCAAAACTCGTGGAACTTTTTTAGAAATAAAACCTAAGTACATGGAATGTTGCATATAACCTCATTTATTCCCGAGTATTGGTGATCGGATTTGGGCTGTAACGACCGCCAACAGTCTGCTCTGCTGACAGGCGCATTCAATGCCTCGCGCTGCCGCAAGACGCCAAAGCCAAAAGGTAAATCACGGGCCATCCCGCACAGACAACAGTGACCTGGATTGTGTCTGCCAACTCCGGTCACTGTGCAGCCATCACCAACACTGTGCCGGCCTGACAGGCCTTGTGCAGTCCTGTGCTGCCAACTCCGGTCACTGTGCTACCATCCCCAACACTGTGCCGTCCTGCGAGGCCCTGTGCGGTCCCGTGCTGCCAACTCCCGTGCTTCTGTGCTGCCAACCCCCGTACTAACCCCATGACGAAGCCCTCGATAAGGCATAGGAGAACCCTCGAATGGGTGTACGGGCGACGACTGGGCACGGACGTCGGTCAGCGCGACCCCTCGAAGTCACCCCGGGATAGACATAGGGACATGTACTTTCTACAGGAACCACCACGCCGCCCACTGGAGCTGGAGGACGCCCACCGATTCGCGCCGAGCAGAAGGATCCGTAAGGACGACAGCCACGTCCGGTGCCATGCGCTCTAGTGCCCAATGACTGTAGACTCAACTATGCAACGCGCATGTCTCTGCCCCTCCTTGAACTATAAAAGGAAGAGGTAGACTCCCGGTCATAGGCCGACGCATTTGACGACGCATCTGAAAAACCAACGCATCTACCAACCCAACACATCTGCATCCCCTTATATTGGCACTTGCCTCAATCAACCTTAGACACTTGGGACTTGGACGCCTCACCTCCTTTCCCTCCTTGCTTGTTAACCCCTCCTACGAGCAACCTGGTGCAAGATAATACAGTGCACGCACACCCTTTGCTGGACGTACGGCCCCGTGGTCGAAACCAGGAAACGCCTTGTGTCATTCTGTTAGCATTCGCATCAACCATCGAGAGACAGAATGCAGCACATTCTTTCTAGTTAGTGTCGGGCGACCAATCCGAACATCGATAGTATCCGCACAGGTTGTTGCCCTGGGCCTGCCTCAAACACTTTAGGAAAAATATGTTATGAAATATACGCATGAGTAGTCATCAAATCTATAAATGTTAAGTCGTCAAATAAAAATTTATACATACCGGAAAGTCAGTCTTGAGTGTAAGGGTTTTCTTGAAGTTGTTGCCTATGTGTTGCGAGTAAAACTTTGTCCAAGCCTCATTGAGCGCATCAATGAAGTCTTGGTACTCTTTTGCTAGTTTTCTCAATGAGTCCATTACTACAGCGAAGCTCAGGTCAGGAATTATCACGAATAATATCCAGTGGTTCCTGTACATTAATACAACTAGTTAGACTAAGTTAATAATAAGCACGATGGTCATTATATATGGGGATACGTGTATGAAACACTCACACAAAGTTGTAAGGAAGCAATATATGTGTCTTGTAGTGGTCAACAGTTAAGAACTTGCATAAGTTATCAAGTAATCCCTTGCGATCATCTATTAGAGTCTTGCAGTTCACCATCAATGGATCAATGAAGCCTACGTGATGCTGACTCTTTTTTCTGCATTCTTCCTTCTCCATTCTACATTAGACGGAATAAAATGTCATTACAAATGAACTTATTTATATATATATATATATACCGAATATCCATAAACACTTACAAACACCAGGCGCTGATGTCAGCGACGTCAAGTGAGTCTTGGCTGTACACTTGGAATAAATGTTTGAATTCCAACCAGATTAAGTCCTCCCCCGGTAGTAATCTTCATCTCTAACTTTTATGGCGAACATTGTTCTTTCTGCTGTTGACTCTTCCATGTACCATTTATGTAGCTTGTAAATCTGTGTTGGCACAAGATCGACCAATTCAGGCCTGACTAGAGGTTGTCCTTGCTGCCACCACTGCCATGCAGGTACGAACTCGTCATTCTCTGATGTAGGTTTTTTTCCCTTATCAGCACCCTCCGCTCGGATCTGAGCCGTCATGATCGTCGTGTCTTTACATAAGTCAATGAGCCCTCGTTGCTCTGTTGAAAGTACGACGAGCGGCGGAATTGATTGCTTCTTTTTCATTCCAAGCTGAGGGACCTAGTTTCCCCCACTACGCGTATGCTTCATCTTTTCGAAGGACTTAGTGATGGAGCGGTCGTAGTCGGAGCAGGGTAATAATTTCATCTTCTTGTTTGCCTCTGCCTGCGCGATAAACCAGCCTGGTATCTTCGAATCTAAAGAAATCTTCTTCTCAGGCGAGCTCTTTTTGAAACGTTCTTTAACATAGGCATCAACCGACGCCTAGTAAGGTCGTAGGTTTTCTTTGGCGGCTCCTTTGCCTGCATCTTGGCCGGTTTCTTTGGCGGCTCCTTTGCCTGACATTTTATTTTTTTCTATTGCATTACACATAATAGCTACAAATTAAGTGGTAATCATATAATAAATGCAATAAATATCTAAATTTAAATAGGTAACAAATAAATGAAATTAGATAGTAAATATAATAAATGCAATATTTGTCCTCCACTTCTTCTCCGTGGTCCATGTAAATTCCCTTTTCCCCATGCTTTGTCCAAAGAAAATATTTATCCATGAAACCATGTGTAAAAATGTGCTGGTGTAGGGTATGTGTAGAATAGTAATCCCTTTCATTTTTACAGTGGACGCACGAGCAACACATAAAACCCTGCTCATTCTTGTTTGCTTCGGCCACATCTAGAAAATAATACAGGTTATCAATAAATTCTTGAGAGTGTCGGTTGATATTGTACATCCATTGTCGGTTCTCCATCTGAAAAGAAAAAAATGTTATGATAATTATATAAAAATTAAAGCATTTAAGCAAGGAAACTAAGCAACTAGCTATTATGAGTGGATGCTTGATACGGAAGGTGTGAATCTCTTGGCTTTCATGTATCATGAGGATGTCGATGCTGCAAGGACAACAAGTAACCATCTGATCGAAGCGATTGAGGTTCATTAGATGGTTACTTCTTGCCCTTGTAGTATCGATATCCTTGGTGAACCGGAGATGTTTGGACTCAGCAGGTAACTTGGTTACACAATTTCTTCATGATAGGGTGTCCTAGAGATGGGTGAACGTGCTGGTGTCATGCCAAGTCTGAACCTTCCACATGGTCTGGTCTTTGGCACGACACCAGCACATTCACACACTTCACCATCATATACACTTGGCTCTCCCACTTAAAGTCCTACATAAATAATCAAGGGTTTTCTTTTAAGAATTTTTACTATTTTTCTAAAATTTTCTAAAAATTTTATAGTAATACCTAGTATTTTTTACTATAATTAATGTCTAAATAAAAAAATTGTGCTCATAATTTTGTAATATTTTTTAGTGTTTTATACCAAACAAACAAATATATAATCAATAATAAATAATGAAGGGTTTTCTAGTAATCTCTACTATGTTTTATTATTTTTTAGAATTTTCTAAAAAATTTATAGTAATACCTATAATTAAAGTCAAATAATGTATCTCTAATAATTAATTAAAAATCACTCTAATAATTTTCCACATGCAAGCAATCAAATAAGCGTTGTCCTTAATTAAATTCATCAAGTTTACATATCTCTAACTAATGTCTAAATAAAAAAGTTGTGCCCATTCTCCTTTCCTCAAAAAACTACTTCTATAATCTTTAATTTCTCCATATCTAGAGTAAAAAAAGATAATACTAAGTAGGAATCATAGGAGGATGAAGTTATGAATCTTTAGAGCGTATCGGTGAGTGAAATCTTCACAAAATCACAAAAAACCGGCAAGACCTCCCTCCCCTAGGCTCGGTCTCGCCATGAACACAGCAGCTCGGTGTTCATGCGCGTGTGGCTCTCGGCCGAGCTGGGGGGAGGGAGAAGCACCTTTTATTTTTATTGGGCCTTTAGTCCCGGTCCGGGGCTACGATCGGGACTAAACGGACCCATTTAGTCCCGGGCGTGGTCCGGGACTAAATGCCCCCTCCCAATGGCTAGTGGGCCAAGGGGTCTTTAGTCTTGGTCGGGGGCTCCGCCCGGGACTAAAGGGTGTCCTTTAGTCCCGGTCGGAGCCCCCAACCGGGACTAATAGCACCCTACCCTACGGCCCTCTTGGGACTAAAGGGGTGGATCGAACCAATTACATCCGGGACTCAAGGGGTGGATCGAAAGTCAGTTCTCTACTAGTGTCTCTTGATTTTTAAATGTATGGAGTATCTTAATCATAATCTTTTTTAGCAAATCAAATGCACAATTGTCATTGTTCTTGGTAATTCTAATATATTCATATTTTTTGCACTATGTGTGTTAGTCCCCCGCATAAATTCATTTCACTAACTTTATTTTTTGTGTCATTTTTATTTTAGTTCTTAATCAAAAGGTGGAAAATATGTTAAATTGAATTATTTCCTAACTTTCATAACTCAAGAAATAATGCAGATGGCTGGTTGACTTCCTTTGCACGTGTACTTGTGTAGGTCCCGGTGTTTATTTTGAACCTGGTGGCAGCCGCATAACGTACCCGATTCACGCCGAGTTTGAAGATTTAGCCTACATGTTTAGAGTTTGCAGGGTGGTGGGCTATGCAGGTGGTAGAGAGTGGGATGCCGCGACGATGCTACTGGTTGGTTGTGACGGGCTCCGCTATATTCTTTAGATGTTTTTAGTACCACAATTTAGCTAATTTCATAAAATTTTCGTGGAATCGGCAACACACTATACATACGTCATAGTTCTGGAAAATTAGTGTTGGGGATGCTACTTCGAATGCTGGCACCCGGCGCAGGCGTCGGAGATATTTGTGTTGTTTTTGTATTTCAGTAAAACCATCACTATGGCACTTGGAGGAACACAGCGAACGGTCGACCAGGACCACATTTGCCAGAGTGTCTCGACGTATTCTTCGCTCTTCGATTTGCAATAAGCCGAAGTGCAGTGAAGAAAGCTCCGGTCTCACAAAGAGCCACTCCTCGAAGTACAAGAGGAGGCCACGAGCGAAGTACGAGGGAGCAACTTAGTCCAAGATTCTCTCGAAGGCATGAGTACGGCTTTAGGGGTGAAGTGATATTTTTACCCTGGAATATCCATAGAATATAGTTGTTCTGTGGGTAGATAGCAGAAGATATGTAATATTGGCCTCTTGGTATCCCAATAAAAGGCCCTTGAAATGTAAGGCGATCGGTCGATTTTTCTAGGGAAAGAGATGGATGGAGTTATCTATAACAACTATATAATTGGTACCCACTAAAAGTCCCACCATATTTCTCTCCACATGCAAGATGTCCACGTCAACATCCACTAGATCTCCTCTCAACATGCAAGCTGTCCATATCACCATCTACTAAAATTATGAATTTATGTCTTCTACTGATTTTCTGCGGCTATGCATTGTGTTAGTCTTTGCGATTACCATGCTATAAATTTCTAAGTAGTTCTCTCTCAATAAAATGAATGTGTTTTCCTCTACACTGTTGTTTAAAAAAATTGCAATGCAATCATTTTAGTGTTTCTACTTTCAAATTGCATCTTCAAATTTTGTATAAATTTCCGCAGCAACGCGCGGAGTACCACCTAGTTACAAATCGATTTTATTGTTCTAAGTTAGTAGGCTATAGTAAAGTTTAGGAAGGCTATTGGCCGAGGGGTAGACCATATATAACAAGAACGGTGACAGATAGTTATTTTCTGCCAGGACCAAGACAAAAATTTGGTCTTCATTTCTGCGACCATACCATGGCAGAGATGCGGATTTTAGAAACCATGAGATATGGCCCTTTGTGTAACAGTGATACCAATGACCAAAAAATCGAACAATATTTTTTTCAAATAACTATTAAGTTAATATAGAAGATCTACTTATTATTGTTAGGGAAAAAATGACCAATTCCGGAAGTCCATAAAACTAAAGGTCACTTGAGGGAACGCAAATAATAGCTGCCAACAAGCTAATCGATAATTCCTTATGTATGTTTGGTGCTATAAGATGAGGTCATTAGAGCTGAACTAAAGTGGACCTCAAAGAATAGAACTGTGGATACGCATAAGGTGGGACGAATGGGCCTAAAGGTTGAGCCTGGGTTAAGTCTAAGAGGAGTTTAAGGGCATGTACAACAGTGCAGACAACTGCTATCTTTTTATCACAATCAGACAGCTGAACAGACAGCTTATACAATGAATTATCTGTTTAGCTGTCTACATGGTAATTAATTCACCCTTTGATACACAAACTCAGGGTGATCAAGTGCACAATTGATTTATGTAGCCATTTTGTTGCATACACGAGAGAACGCACAATATGTTCAAATAATTCACATAACTCTTAAAATAAGTATGTATATATATAATTCATAAAATATATATACAAAAATAAGTATGTATATAATATATATATATAATTGATATAATATATATACAAAAGCAAATTGAATCACCGTGTGCACCGTTAGAGCAAAAGCAAGTTTAACAAAAAAAAATAAGTCAACAGCACCATCATACCATGCAGAGCGTCAACCACTTCTGGCTCACTGCCTAGAGCAGCAGAAACTTGGGCGCGCAGCAAATCCTTGGGCACCGTCGTCTCACGCATCGGATTGTACAGCGAACGGTGGCGTCGTCGAAACGTCTTGGAGCACGCGACTGAGTCGTAGACGAGCGAGTCGACGAGATGGCCGTGCTGCAGCTCGCACGGGGGATTTTGCAAAATTACCTTGCATGTCTACAGCAATCTACGAGCCGTCGTACATGCTCTAAGAAATGGGCCTATATGGGCTGCAGGTGGCCTCAGACAATAAATGTCACGAAATTGCTGATTTACTTTTTGAAGTATTGACAGTCACATATTGAGAGCATGTCAAATGAATGCAATTACTTCAAAAAAACTGATTTTTTAGGTTAGGAGATCAATCATGTAGATAGGCCTTGTCGCAATCAAGACCTTTTACGACAGGAAATGAATCTGCATATATATAAAATGAAGAATGCATTTAAAACAGCGGGATCCATACCTTCAACTCTTTTGCTCTCGGCCCCCTTGTCTCTCATTGGGCCGTAGAGATATGCCTTAAACGCCGTGACCACATCGTGAGCAGGATCTTTTCGGCACAGTAAACCTTCCTTTTATCTTGAATGTTATGTCCGCTTTCTACCCTCAACTGCACCAATCCTCCAAGGGTAAGTACATTGGTGCCGTCTCATAGGCGGTCTCATGTAGTGATACGTAATCTTAAGTCGACTTATCAGCCAACCTATACAATTTGTTGTTTGGTTGTCTGGTAGTAATACAATATCCCTTAATTTATGGGAAAATAAAGAAATTTTATTGGTTGTATGGCAACAAAACTCGTACAATGGTGAAGGAGTTGTCTCGTAGTCCTAGAATTTAGCTCATAAGGCGGTTGTTTCGCGAAACAATGACCTCCTTCCCTCTCCTCGCTCTCTCTCCTCCACATCAACAAAAATCTTAAGTGGCACTGCATGAGACGACCTATGAAACCGATTACGTGTAGCAATGTACCTGCTTTAAGTGATGTGATAGCGTGTGTTTGGTTCCAGGGATGGGACAAGTTGATCTCACTTGTAGAAGTGTTTGGTTTGCAAACATAAAGGATAGAAATATCCCAAAATAGGAATATACCGTACAGGCGCGGGATGACCCCGTCCACCCAAACCGAGCGGACGGGCATCCCACTTCCACGCCGTTCGTGGATGCACAGAATAGAGCGAGTGTGGAGGGCCTGGGCGAGCTCTGCCTCAGCATGTGGCGCGGACTAGAGCTCTGCCGCGACTGGTGGTGCGACTCCGAGCTCTACCAGGGTGAACTCGGCCTCGGCCTTGGCTGGCTGCGTGGCTTGGAGCCCCCTGCCGATGCAAGCTCCGCTTCAGCTGTTGGCACTTCTTACGATCCAATATCAGGATTGTGAATCCAGGTACTGGGGTAAGGAGTGTTTCAGTGGTTTTTCTTATGGCTCAGTAAAATATATAAATATTCTGCAAGCGCACAGAATTACCGCTGTAGCACTTCACCAGGGAGTAATTCGAGGTATCCTAATTTATATTTCTGTAGAGAAGCTTTGGCAAGATTACTAGCAAATAGATATTCGAGACTATCAGAGAAGGGTACACTACTAGCAAGACAGTGGATAAACGGTATTGGATAGGAGTGGTTATACCGTGACACACAGCTCAAGGGTGGCTCAGATAGGAAAGAGAAGGAATATATAGTTGGGAGGACAACGAGAAGAGATAGAGGAATCCTGGGTACCTTATCTACCTATGTCACTCAGACTTAGAGATACAGTGGCTGAAGAGCCAGTACTCAGAGATCGGGGTTAACTCTAATGCCTTAGCGTCGGGACAATAGAACCTATGACACGCAGAAATGGATGAGAAGGGGTGCCACCAATCCTACACTCTGGGATCCTACAGGCCACGACGAACGTGATGGACTACGTAGGCCATATAGGGCTGTCACCACCTAACGGCTACCGCCTCCGTAGACGTGGGGACAAACTAAGGCCACTGACTAGTCTGGGAACCACTCCCACACTAGTCAACAACTACTTACTCCGCTAGCAAGAGAAAGCAACCTTGTCAATACCCTTAGTCTGCCACTGCCTGAAATGACATAAAAGCCTCACGACTACGGAGCCCAAAGTCGTCGGAGTTGGGGTACTGATCATCGGGCGAGGTCGCGATGAGGTTGCAGATCGAGATCAGGTGATGTCCCGGCAAATCCTTGTACGCGTCCATGTTCGTGCTGACCGACGATGAGTAGGCCATGGCAGTGACCAGATGTCAGAACGGCTTGGTCATGCTCTCCCCGAGGGGATATGTCGTGGGTGCTGTTGGTGAAGCCGCTCCGAGGCACAGCTCGACTCAACTCTAACTCCCAACTAAACTATCCTAACTCTACTAGAAAGAAGTGGAATGAGAGCTCCTTGGCTTGAGTGTGTGTGTTACAAGTGAAATGCCATTGCATTTATAGGTGAACTAGGATGGTGGAGAGGAGTGGCGGCCAAGGGAACCAAGGGGGTACCCCCTGGTGATTCGGGTGAATTGCCTGGGTTCGGGCGAATCCTAGGATTCGGCCGAACCCTTGGATGCACCGCCATTTGCTACCACGGCCTGGATTTGCCCCCCTTGGTCGGTTCTGGTGCTGGGGTCGGTTCGGGTGAATTGGGAGATTCGGCCGAACTGGGCCTGGCCCGTGGTCGGCCTCCCTAGCACCGCCTTTGCTCTTGGACCCTCCTGGGCTGGCTTCTGGTGATGGTCTTCGTGTTGATCTGGCCGAGGATGAGGTGGCAGTCACCCACGTGTCATGCATCGTCATCTGCTTGGTCATTGTTGACGTGGACGACTCCCGATGTTGTTCGGCCAAATCGGTCAATTCGGACCCCTATAGCACGTATTTCTCATTGTTGTAGCTGTGTCGTTGTTGTACCTGCACAAGTGTAACTCACCAAAACTCTTGGAACTCTGTTAGAAATAAACCTAAGTGCATGGAATGTTGCTTATATCCTCTTTTATTCCTGAGTATTGGTGGTCGAAAACGTGTCGTAACGACCGCCAACAAGCTCCCCCAAGCTTAGACCTTTGCTCGTCCTGAGCAAAGATAAAGACTTAGGCTCGGTGGATCAGGAGTTGCCACAATGTCAATTTTCTTGCAGGTAACTTTATAAACAACTAGTACTCGAAAATACTCGAATCATTAGAAAAGTTTAACTCACCATTTTACCTATGGGGCTTATAGCAATCTCCTTGTCTTAGGCGGTTGAAAGATTGAACAGCTTAACTCAGTTTTTTTATTCCACTCCTACTCTTTTCAGGGTACCATCTTGGAGTTTCCACAATTTTCGAAAATTTAAATTTGTTCCTCAATTGGTACACTCGATCGCTCAAGTGGTGTTTGTATCCTCACCAAAGGCTTGTGCCTTCTTTCATCCTAAAATCTAACAAAGCCTTTTGAGTGGCTCAGGGACAAAGGATGAAGGCCTACTTGCATCTTATATTTTGCTAAGTCAAAGACCGGATCTTTGGGGAACCAAATCATACCTTTAGATCGAGAAGTGCAAGTGTGTGGAATATGTGGAGTGGAATGTGTAATGTGGAATGTGGTGGAACACCTTGGGATGATTCTTCCTCCCCTTGACTTATTTTCGAGAACATGGGCTATCTATTTTTTGCTCATATTTTTGCCATGCCACTTGGCATGCTTTTCTTATTTCTTATTTTTGCCATGGTTTTTGGCATGCTTTTCTTTTTCTCTTTCTTTTTGCCATCCTCTTTGGCACGCTTTTCTTTTTGTATAGCCCATGTCTCTATTCAAGGATATTTGGATAGGAGATCATAGAACATGGAGTATTTATTTTGTGAATGGATGATGGCAATATTTGCTAACTCCCAGTGTAGGAATTGCAGGTGAGTGTGGTGTGTACGTGAATCTCGATATTAGAAGCATGAAGGTTTCACCCAAAGGTCACAACAATTTGACAAAGCTCACTAAGACAACAAGCAGCATATGAGTAGAAATTTTTTACTAAGCTTAACATATTGCTTTGGTAGGTATTTTTGACCAATGAGGAACTTTATTTTATTTTTGAAAGCAAAAGACATCCGAGATATTCACCGTACTAAGAGCAAAAGCAAGAACTCAACCAAATCTCACTATATCATTCCTCACAACAACTTAGACTTGGAATAAAGCATGTGCTCCCACAAGGTTTTCAGGTTTATTTTACTCATGCCAAATAACTCAAGTACTATAAAGCAACTAGTTGAAAACAAGGCACTTGCAAAATTGATGACAGAGCAACTATTCACATTTCCAAGGTGAGAGGCATATGGTTCATTCCATGCATAGTTGGGAGTTATTTTATTCAAGGGAAATATTTTTGGTGTTTTCATTTTAAGGTGAAAATAAAATGGAAAGGGAAATTGCAAATGCAAGATCAAAGTGCTAAAGGGACATCGAACCGACCTGATGGGGGTTCTCCCCCAAGCTTGGATTCTTCACTGGTAGGGTCGAAACTTCGAAAAGTATTTTGACATTTGATCCATCTGCTGTTGGACGTCGTACCATAGAGAGTCCAGCACGCCACTATTCTCTTGGTGATACTGAGAATGGCGTGCCAGGGTGTCTTCAATGCTCCGTGTACGGTCGTCAAGGAGGTCGACTCAGTCGGAGATGTAAGACAACTCTCGACCGATGTCGTAGCCACTGGTTGCAGTGAATCGTGCGGACTGAGAGTGCCCAGGGAAATATGGTCGGGAGGCACTGCCGTACCCTCCTCCGTACCATCCCTGGGAGTACTCTGAGTCCATACTCGGAGCATAGTCCCAGTAGCCTGAGGCGAAGTAGTCCGGGTCCTGGGGTTGTCTAGAGCCTCCTGCTCCAGACGTCCCAGAACCTCCGTATGCATCGTAAGCTGCCTCAAATGCAGACATGTCGATGTGGCTGTGTCGGTGAAGTTTCTAGTTCTTGAGCGGTGAAAAGCCCGGCGTCACGCCTGGCTTGACCCCGGGTAGATGGCCCCTCTCCTGCAACACTGTGCCGAGCCGGCTCTCTCGAGGAGGAGAGTCATCCGCCTCGGTACTCAACCGGAGTGTTAATTTCTTAGCGATATACAACCTCAGTGCTACACAAGGCAAGGACACCTCAGTTGTATAACCACGATAGATCATAACCAATGTTGCATCGGGCGCCTGTCGTATCATGTGACCTTGCACAAAGTGCTCAGCATCCATGAAGGGTCGCGCTGTCTCTAAGTATGCAAGTTGGGCGCCCTCTAGAACGCCCAACTGGTTAGCAAGGCGGGTGACTAGAGAAGTCACCGCCACGCTACCCACGCGAGAGTGATGAGACATCCAATGGGCAACCAAATCTTTTACCAGAAAAACAACTACTCGTTTAACCATGGCATATAAGAACCGCAAGTCGACTACATTGATGGGACGCAAATCAGAACATGGAAACATCGTCATAGCCATCCACCGATGCATGAAACGCAAGGTGGGGTTATGAATATTGTTAGTGCGTGGTGCAGAACAATTGGTGCTTCCCGAAATCTTTTCCAGAACCCATCCCGACTGAAACTTTTCAAAGTTTTGGTAGGCTCCAAAGAACAATGACTAGCAAAACCCAGATCCGTACTCAAATCCCTCCAAGAGTAGGAATACTCTTGGTTGAAAAATCGAAAGCGAACACCCTCCCGTCCAGATGTGAGAGTCGAAAGAAATTCGAGGGTCAGGAGATACGAACCTTGTTCGTCGGCACGCCAGAAGAAAGAAATTCGAGGGTGAGGAGATACAAACCTTGTTCGTCGACACGCCAGAAGTTGCCCCAGCCAACGGCTTCGAAGACTTCTGGAAACTCTTCATCCATGCCCGTTCTTGCGAGCAGGTCCTGCTCGTAGATACGGGTATGCTCAAACTCCTTCAGGCATAGCATGTTGAAGACGTTCCGCTCTTGGTCCATCCGGAGAATGATGTCACTCTCGTTCAGGAGCTGCCGGGTTGGGTGCGAGGCGAAGCCTCTCCCCAAGTCGGCTGCCCCTGACTCATCCACATCCATCCGGCTTGAACCGCGGGACATGGCTGGGGAGCTCCCAGCATCGTCCGAGCGTTTGCTCAGCCGGGCGGAGCGACGGAACGCGGAGAAGAGCTTCGACATGCTTCCTGCAAAAGGTTAGCGCAACGACTACCCGAAGGACTGAATATATGGGGTTAGCACAAGTAAATCAAGTCAATCGTTCGAGATAGTTAGTCGTTCTTGCGGGGATAAAAACCTTCACAAAAGATTAGTCGTTCTTGTGTGTGTCAGCAACCACCACAAACACGTTTAAGTTTCAGCACAAAGATCGAACAGAGGTAATATTTTTTTTTTGGGATTTTTCAGCAATGCAAGTGAACCAACTTGAGCAAGAACTAAAGAAGAACTTGAGCAAGGAACTTGAGAGAGAGAGAGAGAGAGAGCTTCTGGTGGATTTTTTTTCAGAGTTGGATGGTGTGAAGAAGCTAACAAGCAAGGGGTGGTATTTATAGGCAAGGGAGAGAGCTGGGGCTCATTCGGCCGAATGGTCTGGTTCGTCCATTTAGTTTTACCATGCTTGCATTTTTTTCCACTCTCTTTCAAATTAATTACACAAGTGGTTAATTTATTTTGGAAAGGGAACATGCAAATGCAATGATGGAAATTAAAAATTTGGAAGGGAAACATGAGATACATACCGGTTTTCCTCACGGCGAGAGCTCGTGTTTAAAGTCCGTGAGCGGGACTCCTCCTCTCTTCAGTTGATTTTGTCATCGTCCGATCCTAGAGTGGGTGGTTCGGGCGATGCAACCTTCTTCCGCCACATCTTCTTAGTCTTCTTCTGTGTCAGTGGCGGTGGGATCGGTTCCTCTTCATTCTCCCAGTGTTGCTTGCTAGTGGCAACAACACTGTCCATCTTTGGCTCGGATGCAACTACCTTCTGCTGCTCCAGATTAGTTGGATGTTGAATTGGAATTGCACATACCTGAGAGCATTTCTCCACCCTGGGCTAGAACACAAATTTTTCTTCCATGCCGTTGATGTTCAAACTGATTTCTCCGTCTCCTACGTCAATGTTTGCATTGGCGGTGCTCAGGAATGGCCTCCCAAGGATGAGAGGTGTCGTTGTGTCGACCTCCATGTCGAGCACCACGAAGTCCACGGGCACGAAGAGATCCCGAATTCTCACCAGAATATCTTCGGCTATTCCCGCGGGATAGCGAATCGATTGATCCGCTAACTGCAAATACATAGTTGTAGAGAACAAGTATGGTTCAATTTATCAAACACTGCCTTGGGCATGACGCTGACACTTTCTCCAAGGTCGCACAGGGCGTGGCTGAAGTGTTGCTCCCCGATGGAACACGTGATGGTGGGACATCTAGGGTCCGTCTTCTTTTCTGGGAGATCATTTAGAATGGCTGCGTTGCAAGCTTCGGTTAGTTTAATTACCTCAGTCGTTGGCATTGCCCTTTTGTTGTTGAGGATGTCCTTCAAATACCCGGCGTATGTGGGAACCTGCATAGCTTCAAGTAACAGAATATTGACATAGAGTTTTTGGATTACCTCGACAAATTTGCTAAACTGTTCATCCACCGTTGGCTTGTGATTTCTTCTGGGAAATGGCAGCACAGTCGTGTCGTAGAACTCATGAGGGGCCGTTTTTGTCTCCTTCTGAGGACTTGTTTTCTGGGGTTCGGCTGCGGCCTCCTCCTCTTCACTATCACTTACTGGAGTTGCTGTCTATTTTCATGTTCCGTTAGGATATGGTGGGTCTTGAGTGGTCCCGAGTGGTCTTACCCCCTCTCGTGGTGACCGCTTTAACCTTTTCACGGGGACAATTGTCTGGTTGCCCAGCAATTTTCCCCGCTACAGACGATGATAAAGAGGCAGCTAATTGAGCAATTTGGGTTTCTATGATTTGATTAAAGCTCAGTTGTCTTTTCATAGCAGAAGCAAAGGAATCCAACCTAGAGTCTATGCTTTTCAGGATTTTATCGTTAGCAGCAAGCTTTTTATTGATATTTTCAGTGATTTTACCCATGGTCTGTGGAGCTGATGGGTGAGACTCTCACCTATGCGCCTCGAAAGGCGATAAAGTCGCAGATCTTAGCAGATTTCGTTGCTGAATGGACCGACACCCAGCTGCCCCCACCTCAAATCCAAGCCAAAAGTTGGACCATGTACTTTGTGGTCGGTGATGAAAACTGGCACGGGCGTAGGCCTCCTTTTCATCTCACCCCTCGGAGAGCACATATGCTACGTGGTGTGCTTGCATTTCCCAGCGTCCAACAACATGGCAGAGTACGAGGCCCTCCTCAGTGGGCTCCATATCTCCATCGAGCTTGGCGTCAAGTGTCTCGACGTCCGGGGAGATTCTCGCTTGGTCATTGACCAAGTGATGAAGGACTCCAGCTGTCACGACGAGAAGATGGAGGCGTACTGCAACGCTGTGCGACGGCTCGAGGACAAATTCCATGGCCTCAAGCTCAATCACATAGCGCGAAAGTACAACAAGGAAGCGGATGAGCTCACCAAGATCACGTCGGGGCGGGTCACCGTGCCCCCGAACATCTTCGCCCGCGACCTCGCTGAACCCTCCGTGGACTTCAAGGCAACCGCGAACGGCCCCAGCGCGCCCTCGGGGGTCACGCCCTCGAAAGTTGCGGGTGTCGAGCCCTCGGACGAGGACCCCTCGAAAGGGGAACCCAAGGCCTCAGACCATGAAGCATCCACGGCAGACGAGGCCAAAGCGATGGAGATTGACGAGGATCCACCCTCTCGAGACTGGCGCGACCAGTACCTCGCTTGAATCGACCGAGGGGAGCTACCTTTGGATCGGACCGAAGCGCGGCGCATTGCAAGAAAAGCCAAGTCTTTCATCTTGATTGACGGGGAGTTGTACAAGTGCAATCCTTGGGGGATCTCGCAACGATGCATCCCCATCCATGAGGGTAGGGAGCTGATTCGAGACATACACGCCGGTGTGTGCGGCCATCACACGGCACCATGCACCCTCGTCGGCAACGTGTTCCGACAGGGCTTCTACTGGCCCATGGCAGTTGCTGACGCCGACGAAGTCGTGCGCACCAGCGAAGGGTGTCAATTCTACGTGTGCAAAACCCACCTCCCGGCGCACGCCTTGCAGGTCATCCCCATCACATGGCCTTTCACTATGTGGATACTGGACCTCGTGGGTCCTATACGAGCGACGCCCGGGGCTTCACTCACCTGCTGGTGGCTATCGACAAGTTCTCAAAATGGATCGAGGTTCGAGCCATCAGCAACATCAGATCGGAGCAAGCCGTGCAGTTCTTCACGGACATCATCCACAGGTGCGGGGTACCTAATTCGATAATCACTGATAATGGTACCCAGTTCATAGGCAAGAAGTTCTTGGAGTTCTGCGACAGCTACCACATCCGTGTGGATTGGGCGGCTGTAGCGCATCCACAAACGAACGGCCGAGTAGAGCGTGCCAATGGAATAATACTACAAGGCTTGAAGCCAAGAATCTTCAACAAGTTGAACAGGTTTGGTCGAAGGTGGGTTATGGAGCTACCCTCGGTCATCTGGAGCCTCAGAACAACCCCGAGCAGAGCCATGGGCTTCACCACGTTCTTCCTCGTCTATGGTGCTGAGGCTATCTTCCCCACGGACTTGGAATATGGGTCCCCGAGGCTCAAAGCCTACCAAGAAGAACAAAATCAGCTAGCCCGCGAGGACTGGTGGGTAAAGGGCGAAACCTCTGCAGAGTGTAAAATCTATCTTGATAGCCTTGCTCAGGGTCACGAGCGGCCTGGATCCTTTTTGATTAGAAGATGATGTTTATTGATGATTATTGTCACTTATACTTATTTAATTGGGTTACAACCGGGTTTCATTCACTTGTAGTAATTTGTTAAATGTTAAAATGAACCAACTAAAAATGCTAATGCAGTTAAGCCGTGTCTAGCCTATTTTGAGCCTTCCTACCCGTGCTATACGTGCTAAGTAATTGTTTACTTACACTTGCCATTTATTCAACAAAATCCCGGATGGGTAAAAAGATTGGGCTGAGTTCCCTGAGGACCTACCGTACTTCTGAGTTGCGCTCTCCCAGTCAGAGTCCTTGTGGACTGCGGCTCCGCTTTAGTTGAGAGTTATAGACTTCCGCTGTAATCAATATTTATGTTATACTCTGATGTAAACTATTTTATTTCGAGCATTTATACTCTGTTTATCATATTTGTTCGTTGTATGTGTTCTATGGACTTTCTGAGCACACATATGGCCGCATTTGGGTTTTGTGAAAATCCAGGTGTGACAGTTCAAGACCCCCCGAAAGGGTCCCAATGCGCGCACTGCAACTCCGCCTCGATCGAAGGTCGTGGTGCGCGTGCTACCACTCCGCCTCGATCGAGGGTCCCGACCCTCCCCGAGCACGAAGCAAACTCCGCCTCGATCGAGGCCTCCACGGTTGAACCCCGCATGACCCTCTACTCCAGAAACCCCGCCTCGCTCGAGGCTTTCCCTCGACCCGCCGCACAGGAACGTCCGTCCGCTTCGCTGGCAGGAGCATTCAATGCTCAACGCTGCCACGGGACGCCAAAGTCAAAAGCTGATCACGAGCCATCTCACACAGGCGATGTGACTCGAGTCGTGTCCGTCAACGCCGGTCACTGTGCGGCCAACTCCGGTCACTGTGCGTCCATCCCTGACGTTGTGCCAGCCTATGAGGCTCTGTGCAACCCTGTGCCACCAACTCCGGTGCTCTTGTACTGCCTACTCCCGTGCTGATCCCTTGACGAAGCCCTCGACAGGGTATGGGAGAACCCTCGAATGAGTGTACGGACGGCAACTGGGCATGGACGCCGGTCAGCACAACCCCTCGAAGACGCCCCAGGACAAGCACAGGGAAACGTACTTCCCACGGAACCACCACGCCGTGCACTGAAGCTGGCAGAGCCTCAGCAATTTGTGCTGGGTAAAAGGATCCGCAGGACGACAGCCACGCCCAGCGCCACACTCTCCAGTGCCCGATAACAGTAGATTCAACTATGCGACTCATGTATCCCGCCCCTCCTTGGACTAAAAAAGGAGGAGGTAGACTCCCGGCCAAGGCCGGGCGGCAACGATGAGCAATAGACGATAGGCTAGCAACAGACAACCAGAGCAACAACACCACCGCCATCCGATACGCACGGGACTTGGAGATTTCACCTCGTCTCCCACCTTGCTTGTAAACCCCTACTACAGGCACCCCGGTGCGAAGTAATACAGTGTGGGCACCCCTCTTGCTGGATGTACGGCCCCAAGGCCGGAACCAGGATAAATCCCGTGCCATCGTGTTAGCCTTTGCACCAACCATCGAGAGAGTAGACGCAGCGCATTCGTTCTTGTTTGTGTCGGGCAACCAATCCGGACACCGACAGTTTATTTCTAATCATTTCAACAAGTTTGGGTGTTTATTTGATTTCAGGAGGTGAATGGCTGAAGTTGAGGGAAAACTACTTGAAATGATAGGTTCGGCCAAATCCCGAGATTCAACCAAACTCCATCCTTGAACCCGGAGCATGCCACGACACGAAGACACGAAATACACCAGAATCCCGGGCTTGGATGGACCCTCATGATCATCTCCAACATGAAGATAGTGGACCGGGAGGCAGCAAAGACGCTCACAATGGCTTCTTTGGGCTGCATCTGGACGCCACCAAGATTGTGAACTTGTGTCTTTAGCGCCACCGATAACAACTTGTGCGGGGCGCCAAAGTTCGCTGGCGGTGCTTCAGTTGATCTTACCGAAAACCCGCATGTTGGCAGGCCATGCTAGCCCTCTGTCAGTCTGTCTTGTGTACTTGATCACCTTTGTATTTCCTTCGAATATCAAAAGACATAATAATGTAGCTCATACTGAGAAAACTTTTCAACTTTTTACCTTTGACTTAGTTTTTTCTTTTTAAGTCCTTGAGCATGAAAACCGCCTAATTCAATCTGTTTAGCTACCAAATAAAGTCCCACATTTTTCATCCTCATGATTTTGATATGCTTTTTTCTCCGTGTTGATTATAAGTTATGTTAGTATGCATAAACAAGAGGGATTGTGATGAAATGAATAATTTGAGCCTCAAAGTGTGGATTGTATATAAGAGTGAGGCTAAAACTGGAACAACCATCCCTTACACACAAGTCAACTGGCTTCATGGAATCGATAACAAATCCTAAACTACCAAATCTAAAGATATGTCCGCAATCGTAGCTGTAGCATCACATGCAAGTGAAAACCGAAAGGGCATTAAGAGATCTGGACCAAGTGTAATTTTCATCCCTCGATTATTGTGAAAGTGTTACTTTCATCCCTTATGTTTTAATTGGTGCAAATCAGCCCCTTAACTTACTGAATCGGTGCACTAATCATCCCTACCTCGAACATTTGATCCATTCAATTAATCACTGGTTCACGTCATCATTGCTAGAAAATTTCTCCGTGCACTTATACTAATAAGAATTCAAATATGTTGGACGGTAAGTTGAAAAAATTACAATATTCATGTGTGAACCAATTTCGTTAATTTTTTATAAAATTTCGCTCCTCCATTATTGAGCTCTCTAACTCTAGCCAGCTCATCGGCTATGAACATGACGGTGTCAGAAGCAGAGATGTGAGTCACCCGGATTGTGTTGTTTGCTGTTATTCTACAAATTGTGGCTGGCAGAAAAGTCAGGCCCCTCTTAGCTTCAAGTCTGTAAAATTTTGTCATGAAAGTTAATTTTTATCACGGCAGAACTC
Organism: Echinochloa crus-galli; assembly: GCA_900205405.1. NCBI lineage: Eukaryota > Viridiplantae > Streptophyta > Magnoliopsida > Poales > Poaceae > Echinochloa > Echinochloa crus-galli. Next base: position 1,505,780 of record OAMR01000194.1, on the reverse strand, counting down.
CATAATTGCATGACCTAAACCACTGCTAGATGGCAACTAAAATATTATAAGCCGGTGTATGAATGACTAGTGCACTGGTTTAGTCAGTTAACGGATTGATTTGCACCAATTAAAACATCAGGGATGAAAGTCACACTCTCACGATACTTGAGGGATGAAAAATACATTTTTTTCTTAAGATCTGGCTAATTAAAAAAAGTACTAAAGTCATTTGAAAACATTACTAATGCCTAGAAAAATTATAATTGCATTTTTTATGAAATAGAGGCAGTATGTCACGGTCGGAGAGTTGTGAACATTACTAAAGTCTGCTAGAGACAGAGAGTTTGCTTTAACGACCAAGTTAGTAAGGTTCTTTGCGTGTAACTTGTTCACCTAGATTTGAATCTTTGACTCAGTACAGGTGCTCTGGATTTAATCTAGGAATTAAATTATGCTATTTTTTCAGTGACAGATGATGTCTCTGTTTTACAGCAAGGTGTTTGTGGTGAATTCGAAAACCTCAAGATCTGATTTGCCAGCCTAGTCTTTTGAATGTGCTCATTACTTATATTTTGCAAAAAAAAATAGCACAAAAAATCTCTTTAATCAAGGAAAAGTCACTGACTTGATGGCATTTCTTGGCTTTCTTTTACAAGAGAACTATGCAAGAAGCATCACCGTAAGCATCCACACTATGCCGTTGGAAACCACATCGGCTACATATTCTAGGGCGCTCATGGGCACATATGAGCCAGGTGCCTATCGCCCCGTGGGCTGCTAAATAACTTGTGGACCACTCTTACACGGAGCACCTAAATCTTTACAATAGTATAAAGTAACTAGTCAAGTACATGTGCTGGCACGCACATGTTTACAAAAACACGTAGTAAACAAAAATTTTATATCTATAGCAAAGATGTGTACGACAAAGACATGTTTCCAACATGTTAGCTTCACACAGAAAACTTAAAAATTTTCATGATTGTTCTCGTATGTACATTATATTAATATTATTCATAAGCAATGGGGACATCATGTGCACTCGACAAATCAAGGTTTAAATCCTTTGTGCAAAGAGTTGTAGAAATTTTTTTCAACCTTGCAAAAATAGGAATACAAAGACGACAATATTCTACCATCTGAGATACAATTGTAATATATATAATCACATATGTGCCAAAGAAAATAAGGTCACATCTGCCATTAACTTTCATGGACACATTATTCTGTAAATATTTGATACAAATATACTCACAATGAAAAAAATAGATATACACAAATTATGTTCTCCACTGCGAGCTATGTTACCATACACAACTACTGTATCTAACCTTGAATAAACAAAAAAGTCCAAAAACACTCCGAGTCGCCCTTCATAAGAAAACAGCTGCATTCCACAAGGGCTGAATTAAAATTCAATAAAAGAATTAAGAACCAAAAAAAAAGGGTTGCCCAAAGAACATCAATGCGCAACAAATTTAATAGATGGGCCGAAATGGTCACAGGCTTGGTTTCACACATACATGATAATTTAATACTGAATTGTTTGATTCCATGGCTTTGACATATCTTTTGCAAAATAGCCTTACAAATTTTAGCTATGACAGCAAGACAAAGCTGGCAGTGGATGAAATTTTAACACTTATGATGGTGCCTCGAAACAGATTATTGGCCGCTACTAAAGCTAGTTCCTTCTCTGGAGTGAAAATTCCGGTTTCCCTGTATGACATGCATATATAATGTTTATTGTTGTCAACCACAGCGTAAATTTTTTGCGCCAACGCTTGTAATTAGAACCATCAAATACATTTGATTTGATAAATGCAGCAAAACTAGCTACTGAAAGGGAAAATTCTATATAACCCCCCAATGTATCGATGGTCGATCACATCACCTCCTCAACTATAAAATCGGATATTTAACCCCCCCCCAACCTTTGTAAAAACATTTAAATAACCTCTAAGGTGGTTTTTAATAGTGGTTTTGTTAGTGTTGGCTCGCTCAGATGGACGGAGATGCATGATGATGTGGATCGGCTAACACAAGGCTCTACTTGTACTTGGTACAATAGTTGATCACCCCATAAATTTTAAGAAGGTGTTTTTATTATTTTTGTCGGACCAATAGAACTCACCACTGCCAAAAAAATATCATGCCACCCCCTTCATTCTTATCGTCCATGAGCAAGTCGGCCTCTCCATTCTTCTCTGACATGAGCAACACAAGCTGCCCCCTCCATTCTTATTTGCCACATAGAAGTTTCTTAAGTGAAGGGGCTCAAGAGCAACCGTGATGCATAGGGTATGACAATGGTGAGAGGTCCAAGGTGAGTTGTCATGAGAGAAAGATGGAGATAGGAAGAAGGTTTTTGGATTGTTAGAAATCTAAGCAATTTCCTGTATATTTTAATTCCGAATACTAGCAGTAAAGCATGTGCATGTGTTAATGTTAATTATCCTAAGTAACACGGAACGTGAACAAAACCAGAGTAGGTTTAGAAAGTACCTAGGGGCGGGGTTGTTACCTCCGAGGCAACGAATACGCCGTCATCAGCTGGAGTATTCGTGTTAACCATACTCAACTAACCTTGCTTGAATTAGTTTATCTGAGGTGGTGCAGTGATGAGTCATTGCAGTGCAGTCCCTCATTGGCCTCCTGGAAATAGTCATACAGGCGTCCACCCGGAAGTAGTCGTAAGGAAGTAGTTGTAAGGAAATAGATGGCCACCGGCAAGTAATCGTTCGGAAGAAGATGACCATTGGGAAGTAGTCGTTCAGAAGAGCAGTCGCATAGTCGTACGCTCCCCAAAAACCTTATCACAAGGAAGGGAGGCTAGGATCCATGCTCACACAAACAATGCGCGTAGATCTTGCGTTGGAAATAGAAAGAGCGGCAGCAACAATTGAGGGAGAAAGAGAGAGGTCTCCTGAGGAGTACCTTGAGAGTGTGAGAAGTGTCATGCCTCTTAAACATGGGAGGGTAGCCTCCTCTTATATAGATGCTAGGGTAATGTGGTTCGTCTAAGCTAGATTCTATTGATGTGCATCATCAATTCCTCATAATAGATAAAAATAAATGATATCTATTATAAGTAACCGTCAAGACATAATTCAATGTTTAATTGAGTCATCAATTGTCATTAACAGCTCTAATTGAGTCAAGAATGAGCCATCAATCCTCCTTTATCATCCCATTTATTTTCTCATGCAATATTAAATGCTTTTGTAACTCCCTGACCATTAATTAGTGTACCTTTTAACTCGTAGTAGATTAATTGAATGTAAATGGGTCAGGCCCAATTAATCCAGCACACTGCCCAACGCCACTTTAACGATGGCTCAGTGTTGTCAATGCTCTGTAGTCCATGGAACCATTAGGATAGACTGCGCGATGGAGTAGGTCGCATGAGGGGAGCACTGTAGAGCGTCGCTGGTGGGAGCTTGGGCCAGTGTACATGAAGAGAGGATGTGATGAAGGGGGATCAGTGGTGTGGGACGTACACGGGATTGGTGCAAGGTTGGTGATGGCGAGGAGATGGTGCAGTGGCGTCGGGCTAGGGTTTACGCCCTAGATGCGTGGGGCGCGAGGGTGGAGTGGATGGGAGAGGTTTTCGGGGTTCGGTGGTGATGTGCATTGGCCCAATGCTGTTTGTTGTATTCAGAATTTCAGACATGATGAGATTGTCTTATTTACTTAAAAAGGCCTCCATGCGAGCTTTGACCCAATGTTGTTTGTTGTATTCAAAATTTCAGACCCTACTTGTCGGGGACAAACCCAGGGGGTCCCCTAACCATCGGGGTAATCACCCTGATGAACATAAAAACGTACTAACCACAAAAGAGCCGCGTCTTCACCCCAACTCCGCTTCGCTCGAGGGTCGCGAGCCCCCTCGAGCGGGCGAAACGGCTCCGCCTCGCTCGGGTTAGCGAACCCCCTCGAGCAGGCAAAGCAACCTCCGCCCGCTACACTTCGGCGCACCACCCGACGAAAGAAATTAATGCCCGCCCCATCCGCCAAACGCCGAAGTCAAAGGGCAATCTTCCCCCATACCGCGCCAGACATCAACAGTGCCCACTGTTCCACCTGCTCCGGTCACCATCCGCCCTCACCGCCACTATGAAGGCGCACGCGGCGGTGCAGAGCACTGCGCGGACTCTCGGGGGTCAATCCGCGCCCCTGTTCCCCCAACTCCCGGTCAGGTGATGGCAAGCGACAGGTCGAGTCCGCCAACTCTCGGCCATCCCCTGGCGAACGAAGCACGCCGCGCACTGTGGCCGACGACGACGACCAACCCGGGTCCTGTGCTGCCGACTCTCGTCCTTCCTCTCAAATCCCTCACAACACATATGTTTAGCAATCGACTTTGTGCTTGAGCTTATCGACTTAAGTTTGTGGAGTGAAATTGTGCTGCTTTTTGTAACTTTTATAGTGCCAACTTATGACTGTAACCATGTAATGATTGACGGCTCTATGCATTTATGGATGCAGATGCTGTAATACGAATTTTTCCATCTAAACAATGTGATGTATATCCCAAAAACTAAGGCCAGCATAGCAGCATTGATATTCTTTTAGTTATATTTTTGGTTGGGTAAATTTAAATTGTTAATTAAAGTTTTAGTAATAAGTATATCCTCGCCTTTTTAAAATCTGCATTCCATTTAGCAATGTATACCACAAACCTCAAGCAAAGTAGCTAGTATTCTGTATAGAGAAGCACCGCACTCCGCACAGCATAGGTGGTTTGGTGCCTTTTTTTCATCACAGTTTCAGTAAGAGTTTTTTAGTGATACATGTATCCTTGCGTTTTTAAATATGCATTTCATTTGGAGTTGTTTACCTCAAACCACCAGCAAAGCAGCAAGTATTCTGTATGGAGAAGCAACACACAGCATAGGTGGTTTGGTGCCTTTTTTTCATCACAGGTCATCATCAAACCATACGTGCTTGACACAACTAGCTGGTTAAACAACTGAATCAGATAATATGGAGTTTGTTGACCTGAATGCCATGCACAACGGTGGACTGATCTTGGCCAAGGCAAGCAAGGATTCAGGGAAGATCCAAAGCCCATCACCACATATCAAACCAGATGCAACTGCTGGCACCATTAATGATGCTTTACTTCTGTCAATCATGTTCCAGGTGAAGACTATCAAGCTCCCAACACACATGTCGATGGCAAAGCTTGCACCAACTAAGAAGGGAACCCCCATTGCCATTGGTAGAGGAACCCATTTGCCATATTTTGGTGGCAATAGGTCCCTCATCAGATTGGATGCTACTGCAAATCCAAAGAATCCATAGCACAGCTGCAAACAATGTAGCGGCAGAGCAGAGAAGCCCTGGACACCAAGAATTGCCATATTGCGGTAGATTAGAGCATATGGTGCCTTCCAGTACCCATCTGGGTTGCCAATGTCAAAAGCCTTGTAGAACAGAAAGAATGTCAGAGGTCCAATGACACAGCCCATGGCAGTGCCAATAGCCTGAGCAATAATCATTGATCTAGGTGATGTTAATGTAAGATGTCCAGTCTTAAAGTCATGCATCAGATCAGCGGATATTGACACCAGTGATTTAACCAAACCACAACCCACTAGGCCGGCAACAACACCAGAGTCCTTCCCAGCCCAGGCAGCAAGAATGAATAGGGCGACCTTTCCATAATTGTAGGCCATGTTGATATCTGTAAGGCCAGCACCATAGGCATTGCAGAAACCCAATGCAGGAGCCAATAAGTATGCTATGATAACGTAGTACCATTTCATCTCATGGAACATCAAGGGAATGGCAAACACAGCAACGATTGATAGTGCAAGATATCCAGAGAAGGCTAGCCATGTGGGGATACTGTCTCTTGCAAAAACCTCATTTCGATGAATTTCATCGAGCACTGGAATGTCTTCCTCTGGAAACAGAATGAGCCCCACATCAGACCAATTATACATCAAATATCATATTCATATGAGTTAGAATATTCACCTTTCTTTGCATTCTTCAGTCTTGATCTGTCAAGCAGACTCTTAATAGTGAATGCAACAATCTTAACAAAATTGTATAGACCATCTCCTAAGATGAGCGCTATGCAGATGAAGGCCTAAAAATAAGAGAAGGTAAGTAAGAAATGACTGTATTAGATATGCACTAACAAAATGGAACTGTGAAACAAACCTTGTAACCTTGCAGGCTTCTCATGCTGCTTTCTGGCATGTCTGCAGGATACCAATCTCCTTTCAAATCACCAATCAGTGGCCACATTATTCCCCATGAGAGAAGCGCACCAAAAAGGAGAGACAGATTAACAAGGTGGGAGCAAATCATTCCTGCCCCAACATATGTTAGGCTGAAATCGAAGAAAAAACTGAAATCCAAGAAGCATATATCTCAATCAGGTGAAATTGTTATCAGACAGGAGCTAATTTCATGTGCCAATGAACCAAAAGACTGGTCTTACGTTTGTTTCCAAGCTCTTAGTCCAAATGTGGGAAACTGAGAAAACCCACAATTGCCTCCACCTGAGTAAAACCACTGGAAGAAGCTCCAGAAGAAGCTGATTGCAAAGTATTTTGTGAACCCATTCACTTGCTGCCTATTGTGA
>OAMR01000194.1:1468642-1494150 GCA_900205405.1 Echinochloa crus-galli | reverse complement strand
CAAGGACACACGTACGTACCATGTTCTGCATGCGGTTGGCGATTTCGAGGGTGAGGTCGGCGGTGGATCCCCCGGCGCCCCAGGTGATGTCGCAGAAGGACGGGCCGTGCGACACCATGCGGTCCATCCGCTCGAAGAGGTTCTCCACCCCCTCCTCGGTCTTGGGCGGGAAGTACTCGAACGAGAACACCGTCCGGCCATCCGCCGCCGCCTCCCGAATCTTCTCGATCACCTTCATCTTCGATTCGAGCCTCAGGAGCTTCGCCGCCGCGTGCGCGCGCTCTAATGGCGAAGAGGAGGGGACGGGGTGCGCAGGCAGGGGGAGTGGGTGCGGGTGGGTTTATACGGGGAGATCTGAGCTTACCAACCCCCCGTTGTTGGATGGGCTCGGTCCACGGTGGTCGCCTCTTCGACGAGAGGCGGGGCCCGCATGATGATTTCTGTGGTGGGCGTACGAGAGGCGAGTCCAGGGGAGAGATGGTAGGACGGGTGCAGGTATCGCTGTCCTGCACCAACCCAAAATGTGGGTAGCGCGATGGCCACTCGTGACATTGGAAAATCGGAACGTGCTGCGTGGTTTGTCTCACTGACGGGTGGGGCCCGGAAAATAATTTAGCATTTCTGCTGCTCTTTTGCATTCCTTTTTTCTGTGCAATATTGCCAATATCTAGTGTTTGGAGTGGAAGGTAACCAGTTCCTAACCATAGCAACCCAACTACTCTTGATTCCATCGAGATCCTCCAGTGGACTTCTGCTGAACTCATGACTTGGCTTGGCTACTTTAACAAATCACAACAACTACTCTTCACACTGGTTGCTGCTAGCTGAATTTCCTGGGCAGAACCGTGATTTCGTTAGCAACGTAGCAGTAACAAATCACACTGGATTGAGTGGGATGTCGGTATGTCACAAATCACAATGACAAAATCTGGGCAGGAAGAAGCCAAGAACACTCCCCTTCACCAATATTAAAAGAAATCCCCGTCAGAAAAAAAAAGGAGTGAACAACGTCATGCCAGTTGCCAGGCTACCAGCCCCCGGGGTGAGCGACTGAGCCGTCTGAGCGTGACGTGGACAACGACGACCACGTGTGTAACATGCTGTATGAGACCGCCCGCCCATTCAGCTCATTTAATAACGAATCCCTTTCGGCCCAATAAGTAAGCCCGTTACATCTGGCCCAACAAGGCGCAACCCAATCCGCAGCACGAGCTCAGCAAAACGTTATCCGCTTCAAAGCCGAGAGGCCTCGCCACTCGCCCACCTCTCCAGCGTCCAGCCAAACCCACCCCTTCCGCTCGCCTCCTCCGCCATGGCGGCCTTCCCCTCCGCCTCCCCGTCGCCGGCGATCTCCGCCTCGACCTGGCGCATGGCGTCCCTCCGCGCGGCGCTCCCCACGCTCCGCCCCTCCCCGGCGGGCAGGCTCCGGTCGTCCTTCTCACCCGCGGCGGCGGCCACGGCGGCGTCGGTCGGCTGCCTCGGTTCATTCTCCGGCCTCGCGCCCGTCTCGAATCTTCTCTCCCTCGGTGCCGGTAAAGTAATTGTACCGATCTCTCTTGTATTAGTGGACCGACGCCGAGATTGCATTGTGCTAGTTGCGGGGGGCGGTATATAGATACAAGAATGGGTCAGAGTTTGGCAGTTTGCAACTTTCAGAGAACAGCTGTAAGTTTAGGAGCATCAATTCTTAATGCATGCTAATACACTACCAATGTGACAGTATGTCATGACATGTAATTTACCCCTGTAGTGTTTTACGTGTAAATTACAAATTTTAGAGAACAATTGTAAGTTGTAATAGTTTAACAATGCTCAACAGTCAGCACGTAAAAGTTGTAATGTTTTTTATTTCACAAAAAAATAGTTATAGTGTTTTTTATATGTGTTAATACAAGTCTAACTTTTCAGCAATCTTAACATTATTTGCTGTCACTGTACACCCTGTAGTTTGATTGACCTTCTAAAATGGTAATGTGCACATCTATAACTAGTTTTGTACCTACTGCAGTCTTCTCAGCTTCACTGTGCTTGTTACTGTGTCCAAATATATCAGTGTACCAGCCTTTTCACTCAAATTTCATAAGAAAGTTGCAGTCCTGACAAATTAGCCTGTTTTTCAAGTCTTTCTGTATAAATCACCTACTGATTTTGTGAAACATACTGTAGAGAACTCAAGTTTTGAGCATCAGTTGTTCAGCATTGACGCTCGTGGAAGGATAGTTGCAATGCGACACGGGAGACGTGTTCCTAAACTTAACAGACCTCCAGATCAGAGGAAAGCACTTCTGCGTGGGCTTACCACACAGCTGCTGAAGCATGGAAGGATAAAGACTACGAGGCCAAGGGCAAAGGCAATGAGGAAGTATGTTGACAAGATGATCACACTGGCAAAGGATGGATCTCTTCACAAGAGGAGACAGGCTCTGGCGTTTATTTATGAGAAGCATATCGTCCATGCCTTGTTTGCTGAGGTTGCAGAAAGGTATGGGGAAAGGGAGGGTGGTTACACAAGGATCATCCCGACATTTCCGAGACGGGGAGATAATGCACCTATGGCGTACATTGAGCTTGTCTAGGTAATGAATTTCTTGCTAGTACATGATGTCTAAATTCTGAAGTTCCAAAGTCGCTAAAATACATTTCTTCCCTATATTGACCTAGACTTTTGAATAATAAGAGGAACTAGTATTCTTATGATTACTTGCTTAGAGCTGCAATAGTATTATTTGTGATCATTGTCTTGGATCTTGGTGTGCATCCCTGGATACAATTGAATGGGACAAAAAAGAAGATTAGTTCAGTTACATTATACCACTAGTTAATAAGTAAGAGATGTTGCAGACTTGCAAAAAAAAAGAAGAAGATTAGTTCAGTTACATTACGTGACCCTTAGTTATGTATCTTGTGTGTAAGCCGGAATTTTTATTCCACTTTGTACTACTCATGGGCCACGAGTTTCTTATGACTCGTGTCTTTTTATCTGTAGGGTCTTCCATCAGTTGCAGTGGTTTCATGGGTGCTTGGCAGGTTGAGTGGTCATGTCTGCAAGCTGCCCTTTGGATGCCTTTCTTAAGTTCTTTTGTAACAAAGTGTAGATCATGCGTGAAATTTTGAACAGTCAATATCGTCCTGTAAACTGTAAGTGACAAAGCGCTATGCTATATTCCGGAAAGAGTTGCTGCAATTGCATATCAAGCTCGGAGTATTTTGTGTTCTTTGTCCAATGGTTCCTTTCCTTACAGTTTGGTGGGTACGCCTTTAGTCAAGCCATGAACAATTTTGCATTTCGTCCTCTACACCGGGTTAAATCCTGTCACAGATTACTAAAAGCTTGGAGATAAACTCTCCATTACCATTTACGGGGGTGTTGGAGGCGGAAGCAGCCCTCTGTTCCAATCGTTCCTGCAATTCGTAAAACATTTAAATTTAAGTTGCTCATTAGTTTAATGAAAACTGATGCCCGTAGGAAACTCTTATATTGATTATAAGGCAATATAAAACAAAAAGGTCAGGATGGCCGAGTGGTCTAAGGCGCCAGACTCAAGTTCTGGTCCTCTAACGAGGGCGTGGGTTCAAATCCCACTTCTGACATCATTTTTTTTATTTTGCGATTCCATTTTTTTTCTGGTCCGAGCCGCACAGGCCTGAGCTTACGCCTGACGGGCGACGCCGCGACGGCAAACTCGCGAAATTCCCAGCCGTGGCGGATTAACCACACGACACGGCCTCCGCCTCAACAGCAGCGCCGCCTCCGATCCGCCCACGCGACGATGCGCCAGCGGCGGTCGAGTTGAGGTCGGCGCCCATCCCTCAACTCAAGGGCCGCAAGGTGCCGCGCGCAAGGGCAGAAGAAGCAAGCAAGGGAGATGGTCGATGAAACAAACGCCGGAGCTCGGTCTCCCTCGCCCGTGGCTGCGTTGTCATCGCGTGCACGTATTTGGTCAAAACATTGCCGGCGTTTTTCTCTCTGCCGAGCAAGCTACAGGCAGACGAACAAGCTCACTGTCTCGGGCTCGACAAATCCTCGAGCGAGCTGCAAAAACTGCAAACAGACGTGCTGCCTGCCTGCGCCAGCCACTCCTCCCCACGTACGAATTGACTGCGCATCGATCTGGCCGGATGGCCGCGATCGACCGGCTGCCGGTGGTGTGTCGGGGAGGCAGGAGAATTGGATGCTCTGCGGCCGCATCGATCTGCTGCCTACGGGACGGGGCGGCAGGGGTAGTAGAATACAAACCCCCGCAGCGAAGGCGCCGTACAGCGGTGGATATCTTTGTCATCTCGTATCCGTCGCGTTGCGCCGGGCCGGGCCGGGCGGCCGCGAGACCTGCACCACCACCACCACCGCAATGACGCCGCCATGTGCGCCCCCCCGGCCGCCGCGGCAGCCGGGCAGGTGTGGTAGGTGGCCCGAGGCCAGGCCACGCACAGGGGCAGGGCCGACCTGCCGCTGCATGCCCCGCGCGCGACCGCACGCACGCGTACCTGGATGCGCGCGCCGCACGAGGGCGGACGCGCGCGCGATGCCGCGGCGTCCGATCCGGAGCCAACGCCGGGATCAGGCACGGGTGCTACAGCTACAACGCGTGTACGCTCTGGGGAGTGGGGACATCATAAGCAAGCTGTTTTTTATTTTCGGTTTCGATTGTTTCCGGTCCACCGAATTTTGTGAAATTTGATACAATTTCGCCGAAGTATTTTAAATTCTTGGTTTTCAAAAAACCTATGTCTAAATAAATAAATTATCATAGTTTATGGCAATACAATTATTAAATGGGAAAAGCTAACGCTCACTCGAGCGTTTCTCGAGCCGCTGTCACACGATTTTTTTTCTTCTCCCCATCAACACCTTCTTCTACATCTCCGGCGAGCAACTCCGGCGAGGTTAGGGTTCGAGTTAGAGTTTCGGGTTAGAGTTCGGGGTTAGAGTGGTTCGGGTTGCCGGGGGTTGCTCGTCACCGCGGCAGGCCGGCCCGGCGAAGGAGGCGGGCGGCTGAGGCCGGGCGACGGGGGCGCCGCTGGCCGGGCGGAGGAGGCCGGCGGTTGGGGTCAGGATCGGACGGGGGAACTCACAGGTGTTGGAAAAGACGATGGGACGCCGGCGACGGTGGACATCCATGAAGGGCGGCGGGGGTAAGGGCTGCATGAGGGGTGGCCGGTGCCGGCGGGTCACGGAGCTCCGGCGAACCCTAGTCCGCCGGCGCCGGCCGGGGCGGCGGAGGGGCTGGGCGGGGGCGGCGGCCGTGGAAGGCGACGAGGCGTTGGGTGTGGGCGCTGAGGGAGGTGGGGTGGATGGATAAGGTAGAGTTTGACTCAATCTCGGCCGTTGATCTCAGATCGGACGGTGTAAAAAATCAAGTGCTCGGAGGCCTCTCCAACACTCGCGTGTTACATTGATTTCACCGAATTTTGGAACCCTGGCCATGAGTTTCTAATCTGGCAACCTGACGGCGGCGGAGATGCACAGATACAATGCCGCTGCACGTACCCGAGCTGTTTGTTGACAAAAAAAGTTGCGCGGTCGCCGTAGCGACTGCGCCGGGATCCGCGTCCTCCTCGTGTACTCCATGTAGTAGGATTGCGAGAGGCGGCAACAGCGGCGAGCAAACAAGCAAGCGCACGCAGCGACTGGCGCGCGGCAACGTGCGCTGCCTCCCGAGCCCCGACGGTATTAACGTCCCCAACCAAGGCAAAGAATCCTATGCGAGCAGACGACGCGATTGCCGTTGCCATGCGAATCTCCGGTACTGGAGACTGATCGAGAGCCCACCAGCTGCAGCTCCTCTCCCTGCATGAGCATGACTGCATCTGCATCCCGGACATACACGCCGCGCCGTGCGTGGTCGGAGCGGCTCGGTCTTTGGGCTCGATCGCCTGCTTGCATTGGACCCTGCTTTGTCGATCGACGGGATCATATCATTGCGCCGCCGGCCCCCACCGAATTAGATCATCGTGTCCGGAAAAGGGAGATTAATTAGCAGGACGAAAGGCCGCAGTTAACCAGCGTCATTAGCAGGGCTACCACACGATGATGTGACACTTGCCTTTATATTTTTTTTTCTAGCTCCAAAGTATAGCAAGTAACCAAATCTAGTGTATCTCCAGTGCGCTCAATGGAAACCCGGTTGTGTTTCTGTAATCTGTATGATGTATGCTCAAGGAAGATCTTCTGCCGCTCTGCTGTGTGATCCTCGTCCCTGCTCTGCCTACCATTACTGGCCGGGCGTGCTTTCTCGTGACAAGCTAGGGTCAACGTCGTACATGTCCCAAGAACATGCACGGAGCCTGTCTTTTTGGCACGTACAGTCGTACAGATCAGTCACACACGCGCAATGATCGACATTTGGAGATGTTTGTTGTACGTTACCTCAGTGTGTGTGTGTTTAGTTTAGACGGTTTGTCGAAACACAGGGATTTCGCTCAACTCTTTGTGTTTGACATGGGGCCTTTCTGAATTCTAATGTTTGTGCACGGTGTTCGACTGTAGCTTGGTCAGAGCTATATATACTGCTGCTGTCTTACTGCAAAGGTGTAAACGTCACTGCAGGTCGGTGTGCCACCAAGGTATCCACGGTTGGTTGGTACATTCTCTCTCACTGTCCTGAATTATGGCTGCAGGACGCATGTGAAGGCTGATGAGTAAAGCAGGAACTGGAAAGGGCCAACACAAAAGTTGATGCCCGGATCAGGGCATCCAGCTTACCTGGTTTTCCGTCAGTCAGGCCTTGGCGAAATTAGGGTGCTTACATCATTAACTTTTACTGACTTACCAGACACTCCAGCTTCACCTGTTTACCATATTCAGCACACATACTGAAAAGATAACTCATGACACAGAAAAGCTACTGTGGCAACAGAGAGCACAATCACTTGAACTCAGAAAGAGAGAGGAGGGAGGAGGAGAGAGTGTCTGTATGTGTGTGTGTGTGTGTGTTCGATAACCAGATCACAACAACTTATCACAGAAATCGACTGCTAGTGTTACTATTTTGACTACATATCAGTACTAACGCACCTTTTTCTGTTTACTATTTTCATATTGGTCTTCATTTGGATCGAACACTTGTATTTTATCTGACAGACACACTTGCCTCTGTCAGTTGGCTAGTGTGGTCCACAACTATGTACCAAATGGTTAGCTAGAATTGGACATTTTCCCCATTTAGAAGAAAGAAAGAAAGAAAGCATTGATGTGCCTCTTTTTTGCATTGCTAGTTCGATTCATCCGTAGTTAGTAATATATTAGACAAGTGTTGGCTACAATATTTTAGGGAGATTATTGATTTTTTTGAGCCAGCTACTTTTGGGATTCTTTTAGTATTGTGGGTGATTGGTGTAATAAGAAATACACTTTTGGGATTCTTTTAGTAACAGATTGGCTGGCCTAAAGATAAATCTCCTGATTAATTAGTTAAGATTCTATTACTTTTGCAATAAAAGATATGATTTAATTTTCTCCACGTTATTAGTTGTAATGGTACTTGATAAAACCGTAGCTTAAGGCAAGCTTCAACAAAAAGGTGATATATATGAACATTAGTATAAATTTATAATCGGGTAATGTTTTTGTATGAAATTCGTATTTTTTTAATAAAAAGCAAGCAAGTGGTCACTAGATTATACTTAGCTGTTTAATACAATTTACTTATTTTCCTAATAATATACAGGGGTGCGATTTATATCGCTATCAATGTCCTGGAAAAGTTTGTATTGTATCCACCACACAATGGCTCACTCTAAGCTCTACAAGCTACTCCCCCCATCCCACTGTTGTACTGATAGTGACAACTATGCTCACCAGCAACCGACACATTTTGCCGAGGAAAAGGGTGATATACCCGGTCATCTCTGTTGGCCTCTACGTACGCATGTGGTTAAAATAGTAACATGAAAGTTTCCCTGTGGCATGCTTGCTGGAGCAAATACCAGTCAAGAGTCCAGATACAGTCTTAGTCAAGAGGGTCCATGGCACTAAATGCTTGACAGCCAAAATTGAGTTATCAGAAAACTCCCATGTACCGGATGGAAGCTCACGCCAGGGAAAAGGGATTTTGGAGTTTGCTCTAGTGACAAAATGGACAGCTTAGGATTAGCAGCTTCAGGGCTTGGTTTGTTCAAGATTTCCAGCTATTATATCACACCTACGATCCACCTGGAGACATGGTTTTGAGAAAACGGAAGGGTGGGCTTAGGTGATTTGTTTGGCAACATAGGCACGGGTAAAATTCAGGACGCCATGAAATCAGGGAAAAGAAATACAATTGTTTTGTGATAGTAAATGTCTAGAAATTATAACCATTGCAAATTTTGAAATTCTTTTTGTTGCATATACAAACTAAGATAATTTCGACTTTAACATAGCCATGACGAGTACGTGCAGCAGGAAATTTTTATGACGCTACAGACACGAAGTGGATGTCGTTTTTTCCATACGACAAAAGTGTATACGCAATGATGACTAATTTACACGTAGATATAATTATATGTCACGCAAACTTATATAGCGACATTTTTTATTCGTCATCCATGTTGTCATAGTATATAGAAAACAAGTTTCTGTTATATGACAAAAAAAACTTTGTGGACGCTTGTATAATTATATATTTCATCAATATATAAAGTCTATGAGAGAGTTATGACATACTTTTCATGTGAGGAGTCGGCGTAAAATATAAGTTTAATTATAAGTTTGACCGTATATCATATATTGCAAAGATCAATTTAGCGAGTCAAAAAATATGTTACGCGGTGGTGCTTGTACCACGCATACGTTTCAGAAAAAAATACATTTTTTAATAAATTTGATAAAATCTGGTATAGTGAACTGTGGACATGGACTTGTTGACGTGACTCAAGAAAACAAGAAGGAACATTTTTCTCATGTACTCCTTTTATTGTTGTTTTTGTTTTGATC
Organism: Echinochloa crus-galli; assembly: GCA_900205405.1. Taxonomy (NCBI): domain Eukaryota; kingdom Viridiplantae; phylum Streptophyta; class Magnoliopsida; order Poales; family Poaceae; genus Echinochloa; species Echinochloa crus-galli. The sequence continues at coordinate 1,485,236 of OAMR01000194.1, read as the reverse complement.
AAAATTTCCATGGGTGCCGTGTTGCAACCTTGAGAGAGAGAGAGAGAGAAGGGTTTCCAGAGCGGCAGCGGCTGCCTGCCAACCCCTCTCTCCTCCCCCTACGCTGGCTGCTGCCGCTGCAGGCTGCACCCTAAAGCAGCGAGCCTTTTTACCTCTCTTCCTACCACCCCACACCGCACACACCATCTGCTCGCCTCGCCTCGCCTCGCCTCCACTTCTTGGCTGCGTATCTCTCTCAATCACATCGGCTCCTCCTCGATTGCAACCCTCACTCTCCAGAGCCGCCGCCATGTCGGGGCTCTACAGCCAGGGGTTCTCCCCTGCGCGAAACCTCTCCCCTCAGATTAGAAGCAATCCAGATGTTGATAGGTAGAGCGGCGCATGGATTTCTTCTCTGTTTTATTCGACAATTATTGAAGCCAAGATTGCTTCCTTGGCCCCCTTTTCTTGATATTGTGATGTCCGGCTTTAACCATTATCATCCGGTTTGTTGCAGTCAGTATTTGGCAGAGTTGCTCGCCGAACACCAGAAGCTGGGGCCTTTCATGCAGGTGCTTCCCATATGCAACAAGCTGCTGAGCCAAGGTAAGATCCTTTGATCTCTGCCTTGTTTTTCTTGCAGCGTGATGAGAGTTTTCTTTGCCCATAAGTGAGCTTTTCATCAATCATGAATTGGGGACTAGTGCCCCTTCAGTTTGGATGGCCTTGCCTGCTGCTTCTGTGTGTATTATATTTGGTTCTTACGATTCATTATGTTTTGTTTGCTTTAGATTTGTATATTCCGTGCTTAGTCCATTGGTTAGATTAGATGATCGGGTGTCTGGGAGATAATGCCATCATTTGGTCTTCTTGATGATCGATCTGGCGGTTGTAATCTATAGAGATGATGGTTCAGTCCAACTTCTTGGTCGAACCATTTGTGACTTTGATCCATTTCTATTTGGTATGCTTCAAAGGGATGGGTATTCATGAATTTTGGATTAGAGACTATAGTTGATCTTAACAGAAGTACATAGCGCAATGGCAAAGCTCCTGTATTGTACAAGTATTAGATGTTATTGGTGGTGATCAACATTCGTTTTTCAGTCGCTTTACCAGCAAGATGGTGAAAACATATCGCCCAACTATGCATGACTGCTTACTTATTAGAAACAAAATTTCTGACTTATTTATGAAAAGTTTTGTGAATTTTATAAAGGAAACTGTTCTTCATATAATACAATCCTTTCCTATTGCTGATACTGAAAATGGTGGGTCATTTTTTTCATTGAAATTTGGCCTACATTTTCCTTCTTGATGGGTTTATCATGCTCTGTCAGCTGATTCTGGTATTTGTGCGCAATGCATACTACCGGATCATGATTTGTGGGGGATTCCCTTTATTTTAACATTGTAGATTGAATAATGCACTGAGTGACCAAGTGTTCGTTGATTGATTAAGTGTTATTTGGTTGGACCACCCTGCAAAAAGAATTATCCCTATAACCAAGTGCTAATCTGTATATTGCAGGCATAACAAAGTGATATATATCAATTGCACATGTTTTCATATTTTCTGATCTTTTCTTGTGTTGATTCTAATGGAGTGGGAGTGTCATCTTGTGACCTTTGTTAAACTTCTAATCAACAACGCATCTATTTTATTATATACAATTAATTGATCTTCTGACCTTTGTTCTTCCCAGAGATTACGAGGGTATCAAGCATTGTCCACAACCATGGATTCGGCGATTTCGACAGGCATCGGTTTAGAAGTCCAAGTCCAATGTCTTCTCCTAACCCCAGATCTAATCTCCCTGGCAACGGGTTCAGTCCTTGGAACGGACTACAAGAGGTAACACTTTCGTACCTAAGTGTGTGACTCTTCTGTACTTCATACTCATATGCATGTGTTTTTCCTCTGGGAGTCCTGGTCATTATCATTGATTGAGATGAACCTGATAGCTTGCTTGAACCTGAAAAATGCATGCAAGTTGTACTGGAATTCATGTTGTGCACATACTTTAAGATGTTTTTTCCACAAATACTGATAAAGTATGTCTTTTTCTTTAACAATACGATAGAGATTAGGTTTTCCTCAAGGAACTAGTATGGACTGGCAAGGAGCACCACCAAGTCCTAGCTCGCATGTTGTAAAGAAGATTCTTCGTCTGGAAGTCCCAGTTGATTCTTATCCAAATGTATGCCCTCCTCCAACTTGTGCAATTCCTCTAAGTTCACACAAAAGAATCATTGATCTTTAAGCTTTTTGTTGATATTATTTTTCACTCCTATCCCAGTTCAATTTTGTGGGGCGCATTTTAGGACCTAGAGGTAACTCCCTAAAGCGGGTAGAAGCATCCACTGGATGTCGTGTTTTCATTAGAGGAAAGGGTTCCATCAAAGATCCAGGGAAGGTAAGAGAAGTTCTTGGTTCTTATTTACTTCCAACAAAATATTTCTCATTGAGATCTCTGGCAAATATGTCGTTCAGGAACCTTGAATTCCAATTTTAATTTCTTGAACTTGTGATGCTGTAATCAAAGCTTCTCTCATGTGTCCAAACACTGTATATTTCCTACAAATGTTAAGGGTTTCTCGGCAATGCGTCTTATTACTTTTATACTATCGTGCATTGTACTTCTAGCCTGGCTTACCTGTCATTGCTTTTCTTACTAGCATAAATTGGCGTTCCTCTATCTCTATTTGTTCCTGCTGAACAGACAATGTTTTATTGCTCTGTTTCTGCCTGTTGCTTTCCTGGTTCTGCTTCACTGCAATAGGCTTTACTTATATCATGATTTTTCAAGGAGGACAAACTACGAGGAAAACCAGGCTATGAACACCTGAGTGATCCGCTGCACATCCTGATAGAGGCTGAGTTCCCTGCCAGTATCATCGATGCAAGGTTGAGACATGCACAGGAAATTATAGAAGAATTGCTGAAACCGGTGGTGAGTGATTAAGTATGCGCCCTATTACTGTGTCTATGCAGTGTATATCTGTATCTTCTAGATTATTGTGACGCCCCTTCCTGCTGCCCAATGGGATGTGTTAGTACCCTGAACATGGGAGATTTAAGGCCATGCCTTTATGCTAATCTCCACGGACAATTCAGCAGGAAACATAATCTGATGAAAGCCAGGAAAATAGAAATCTAAACATGTTACAGACAGTTTAACATGAAAGAGGCTCTTTTTAACAAATGAAAAATGTGAAACTCTTTTTTGAATTTTGCCTACCGTTTATTGGTCCTGTTTTTAATATGCTCCATTTGATTTCTACAAAGTCATGTTGGTATCTGCTGCAGGATGAGTCCCAAGATTTCTACAAAAGGCAACAACTCAGGGAGCTGGCGATGCTAAACTCCACCCTGAGAGAGGACAGCCCTCATCCTGGGAGGTGTCTCTCCATTCAGCAATGGTGGTATGAAACGCGCAAAAACGGGTCAGTAGAGCAGCTATACTGTCCTACCTGGCGCTGTCCAGGTGTGTTATGCCGTCGTCATCGGAACAACATGCCTTAGAGCAATGTTTGCCATGGGCATGCGTGAAGGAAGCAACGTGCCTTCACTACCCGAGTCTGCTATCAGTTAGTTTTCGCCCTCAGACAGGGGAAACTGCTGGGATGATGATAGTAGTCGCGTATCCTTGGTTGGATCCGGCTTGGTTGTTGTATGGTCTAGAACATTGTTTTATTTGTTATTGACGGTTAACCCTAGTATGTGGTGGTATGGTGGTCAACTGCAAACTGCATCATAAACTAGAGAGATCTGAGTATGTGAGTTTTAGGTGTCTTATTAACCTTGTATTATAACCTTTTAATGTTATGGAGTTGCAGAAAATAAAAAAAAGTTTAGTTAGCTTGTAACTAATGATATCTGGTTTGGTCACAGGGACAGTGAACTTAAAATGCCATAACCCAACCAGTATTTTACAATGCCTAGAAGTTTTCAGGATGACACCCTCTGTTCTTCGTATGGTCCACATTGTTGCAACAGTTACAGACGTTCTGAGCCCATTCATTCATACATGTTTGGGTTCAGTCGATTATATTAGCGTAACATGGCTTGCGAGATGATGTTGGCTTCGTGGGGCACAGGAAGGCAGTAGCGCTCTGAGCGCGATAACGATGGCTGGTATGCAACGGCATGGTGCTGCAGAGGGCATGGCCCGAAGAACAGTAGGCTCTGAATACCTGGGTGATATCAACAGTTTCTTCGTGCCTGTGTCAGCCTGTCAGGCCTGGCAGCCCATTATGCAAACTGTAGCTTGTTCCTCTAGCCACGGACGTGTCTCCTGAGGTTTTGTTCGGCACGTGATAAGACCTTGATGGAGCACTGCTAAATCTCGCCATTCCATTGACACTGCTCAATGAGTCTGAATGCAGATACAATGCGCAAGTGCGAATCTGAATGCAGATACAAGGCGCAAGGGCATTCTATACATCGAATTGAGAATCGCAGGAAATAATGGAGCAAGGTAACTCAGGAGCAGAACTATAACAAACGTGGCAATTGCAGAATCCAGAAGTAAAATAGCAAATGCAGAATCAAGAGGTAAAATCTAACTCTGAACAAGAGCTGTATCCTGTATGATACGAGGCACATGCTGAGGGATGTAGCTACAGGTGCTTTGAAGATCAGCTGAACTACAAACAATATCAGAAAAACGGTCCGTTTGCAGAACCAGACCCAACACAGGTCAAAGTAACCAGCACTGAACACACTAACTCAAATTAAAGAAAATGATGATACAGACGTGCGCATGCATAAATTAAAGAAAAGCTCTGCAAAGTGAAAACCATGCTGTTATCTCAGTAACCACATACCAAATCATGAATGACCCTGAAGCCAGGATAAAGAAAGACAACATTCCGAATGTGGAAGTCAAAGAAAACATTTCCTTCACCATGTCACCAAGAAAAGCGGTACACGGAAAGGATAACACCTGAAAATCAATAGCCAAGTAATCAACAGCTTCAGATTGACGCCAATTGACCGGATCTTCTGCTATAGTCTAGATCATCAGAAGGATGAAATTTTCTTAGTGAATGCGTAGGTGTACCAGAAAGTGAATGCGTAGGTGTACCAAAAAAACGGTACAGGCAGATTATCCAGCCATCAACGATCATCTGTAAGGCAGGCACCTCCCAAGCATAAAGATACTAGAGTACCGGAACATTATCAACATCAAGAGAAACATCCAAGGAAGTAATAATTGAAGACGAACAATTCGGACATGACAGCAAGATACAAATTCTAGGAAGACATTGAATAAGTAGAATATTCATGTCATAGTTACCCACATATGCCACATACGACAAATTTAATTATACCAACGGTGTAACCGAATTAGAAAAAAAAGCCCGCGAAATTTACATGCACGCAACAGACAAACAATTCAACTGAAATAACCCGCAAATATATTAACCAACTATTAGCTACTTGGTTGAAACAACATATGAGTGATCGCAGTAAGAGATTTAGATTGTATATGACAGTTTAATTCTACAATCAAGCACTGCATAATGCATCACACAGATAGCAAACATATTACCAGATAACAGAATACCATATATACATCAGATAACCCAATAATATCACATCCAGAGTCATAGGTTTTTGGATCAATAGTTTAACCCAAGATTATACAATACCAAGTTCTAATGATGCTATCTAGACAGACAATCAACATTCTAGCAATAGTAACTACGGATACTTGGGCCCTCAGACCCCGCCAACCTCCTCCACGCAGACAGAGGCAGCATGGATGGCGCGCAGATAAGTGCCATTGCCACATCCCGGACGCTTCTTGCGCTTCCCAGGGATCATCTCCCATATCGGCTTTGGTGCAAAGGTCTTCGCCGCCGAGCTACCTCCCTCCACCTGGCCGTCACAGCTCCCACCCTCCTCCTTCACCTGCAGAGGGACGGTCGGTTTCACAGGTACTGGTGGCAAGGTGATCACCTTTCCTGGCTCAGGAGTCAGCGAGATGATAGGCTTGTCTGGCTTTGGCGGTGGCGGCGGCGAGTAGCGAGCGGAGGGGAAGTTGGTACGGGCGCTGACACCGCGAAGGCGGATGTTTGCAGCGTCGTAGGCGGCGGCAGCCTCCTCCGCGGTGTTGAAGGTACCAAGCCACAGGCGGCGGTGCTGCTGTGGGTCGCGGATCTCCGCTCCCCAGCGCCCCCACGGCCTCCGGCGGACGCCACGGAAGCGAACGGGAGGATTAGCCCCGGCCGCTTCCATGACGCGGCGCGCCGCGCCCACGCTGCTGCTGCTGCCGCCACCCCTCGCCCTCCGACGAGGAGGCTGCGGAGCCTCATCCTCGCTGGAGGACGAGTCGGTAGCGTCGGCATCGTGCACGAGGATCCGCACCACACGCGCCCGTGGCGGCGGTGGCTCAGAAGCCGTCCTCGCCACCTCCGCCGCCGCAACGGCCAGCTCTTGCAGGCTAGGGTTTGGACCCATGCCTCTGGAATCGATTCAATCCATGGTGTTAAGCGATATAGTTGGCTGCGTTTAGCCTCCGCGCCCCTCCATGGGAGCGAGGGGTTGATGGCGAGGGCAAAGGGTATTAGGGTTAGGTTTCACGAGCTGGTGCGTCGGCGAGACTGCGAGAGGAGCTTGTGGGGTTGCGGTGGAAGCGGGGTAGACGAAGGGGAATTGCGTTGAGGTGGTGGGGACTAAAAACTGAGCGGAGTAGCAGACACAGGGGTAATTTTGGGATTTGTGGTAGGAGCATCGCCGCATCGGATAGGAATCTCCTCCGTCTTTTTTTTCAGAACAAGAATCTCCTCCGGTCGAGATCAAGGGCGAGGATATTCTCGGATTTTGGTCTACCATATGTTTGGTTAGAATAAGACCTCTGTCCAACCAAGTTAGATATGAATGGTATTAAACTGATAATTATTTGTTGGTAAGTGTATGGTTGCATGTCATAATTTTTGGCGGGTTTGAAGCCTATTTCGTGAGTTCAAACATAACTATGGCCCTATTATTTTTATTCGCTAGTGATAAGCGGTCTAACTCGATGAAATATAATTGATGATACACAAAGGTTGCAAGAAGACACACATCTTATTTTTGGAATAGATCCCAAATCTGCCAAAAGTTATGTTATAGTTTCACATAGTCCACTTATAGGCTATACAAACATATGATTTCAGATGTTACTATAGCTATATTATTGTTTCCCGAGAGTTGAAAAGCGTAAGTCAATGGAACGAAGTTGCCATAGACAAAAAATAACTACAAAAATATGTACGCACGAGCATGTGTTTTCTAATTAATAGCAATTCTCAGTTGTACCTTTTCCATTTCCATCCGTGCTCGCCCTCTGTGCTGTTTTACACCAAATACCAATGAGCCTTGTTGATTCACTCCACTCATGTTGTGGTGGCATCTATTGTGGCCAAAATTTCGTTGTGTTTGACTTATTAGAATATCAAACCCTACACAAATTATTAGAGTCGTTATTTTTTTTCTTGAACTAGAGTTTATTTGAGTTTGGTTGAAACTTCCCATTTTTAATTGAAAGTTTTCCAAACTCTAGCTAGTTTAATGTTTGATTCAATGTTTTAGTCGATACATGTATATCCAAAGGTGAAAAGTTATGAAGAGTTAAAACATGTTATACTCATGTTGTAAAAGTGTAGCTCAATTCCTTTTGTTTGAAACTAAATAGGAGTGAGTGTAAACGATTCCACTTGATGATCCAGGTTTGTCTCGAGAGTAAACTAAGGTTATGCTTATATACACCCTAAATAATAAAACTCGATTGTTAAAGATTCATTAATATTTGGATCATTGAATTATTTGTTCGTTGGGGTGAGGAGAGGGAGAGGTTTTGTTTCCTTTTTTATGTAAAAATAGTCTATGATGCCCTTAGAGAAGGATATGGGGTAGGTGAATGGCACTAATAAGTAATTTCTAGTAATCTCCGATGGGTAGTTTGGTAAACGGCTAAAAGTTAAGAAGGTCATCTAGTGAAGGATGTTGGGTAGGTAAATGGCTATAATAGATAATTTTCAGTAAGATATAACGGTTAATTTGGTCTTCTCATACACAAGATGTTAAAAATAAAATCAGAGCCCTTAATGGACAATGTTGGGTTAGTGAATGGTAATAGTGAGTAATTTTTTGTTAACTCAAATGGGTAGGTTGCACACTGTTAGCAGCTAATGAGAGCCCTCGAGAATATGGGGTGGGTGAATAGCAATGATGAATATTTCTTACGCCAGTAAACTCCAACGTGTAGTTTGGTCTTTTTTACATGCACACCCTGTTAAAACCTACTCCCTCCGGTATCATATTATGAGTCATTTTGGACAAGATTTGAGTCAAACATTGGGAATATAAATCATGAATAACATTTAAGTCGTTGAGTTTGAAAATGTAAAAATCATATAAATAAATTGATCTTGAAAATTACTTTCATAAAAATATACAGTACATATATAACTTTTAAAAAAAATATTTTTATAGAAAAGTGAAGTCAAAGTTGTGTTTTGGTGACTGTTTCGTTGTCCTAAACGACTTCTAATACGATACCGAAGGGAGTAGGCCTTAGTGGAGGATGTGGGGTAGGTGAGTGGTAATAGTGGGTAATTATCAGTAAACTCTAATGAATAGTTTTCTTTTCTTTGCAGTGCACAAGATGTTAAAACGCTAATGAAAGCTCTGTGTGGAAGATATAGGGTAGGTGAATGAGCAATGGTGGGTAAACTCCAATAAGTAGGTATCTTTGCATGCATAAGTTGTTAAAAGCTAGAAATGGTATGTGGGGTAGGTAAATTTTTTTTGGGAATAACGTTAATATTTGTAAACTCTAATGGGTAGGTTGGTCCTTTTGTGTGCACATCAGCATGGAGTTTAGGTTGATCTTTTGCATGTACAAGCTGTTAAAAGCTAATGGGAGGTATTAGTGGAAGGTGCGGTCACAGAAGGTATGAGTGTATTTGGGGACTATGATAATGCTGTTAATAATCAAGCTACTAGTAGCATCTCCTATACAGAACATAAGCAAGGCAATATGCCTTTAAACTTTCATACTCATGTTCTTGATTGGTGTGCTACCAGTGATATTGAATCTTTTGTTTCTTCTCCCCAATACACAGCTAACAGCACCAAGGCGATGTCTATCGCTGCTGCTGAAGACCAGATGGTTGTGCCGGAGGATGGAGGACTGAACAGTAAGCTAAGAAGAAGCAAGAGGCGAGAGAGATCTTCGGATGAGTGCTCCTTGGCAAGAGCAGAAAGGTTAGCTGCGGCAAAAAACCTTGATGGTATGTCACAAAATAACCTTTTCTCAGATTTTCTGAATTCGAAGATTGGTTCAAACATTAGCAATCTAGGCATTTCTCTAGGTAAGAATATCGAGAAGGGAATAGACTGCATTAGACAAACAGCATCTTTCACTTGTAAAACACATGATTGCACATCCAGGAAGTTGACACATAAACAAATAGAAGAAACTGATGATGAAAGCGACTATGTCATTGATCATGCTGCCCTTGAACACCTAGTAGGTGAAGTGGCAGATGAGGTTCTCGATTATGATAAGGAATTCAGATTTGTCACGGGAAGAAAAAAATCTAAAACTAATATAAAGGCAAGGGAAAAAGGAAGGGGCGCTAAAACATCTAAAAATTGTGCAAGATGAAAGGCATTTTTTGGAATAGCAGAGGTCTAAGAGACTTGGCTAAACACCGTTTTTTGTCCGACATCAGCACAGAACAAAACTTAGATTTCATAGCACTTTCAGAAACAGGTCGGAATGACTATACCAACAGGAATTAAATCATCTCTGTGGGGAAAAGAATTTTTTGTGGAGCTGGACCAAACCCAGGGGTTGGTCTGGGGGAATTTTGGTTGGAGTCAATATGGATTACTTTAATGTTGGCGCCATAGCACATGGGGACTTCCATGTGAAGTTTAAACTAAAAAACAAAGTAGATAACTTTGAATGGATCCTAATTGCAGTATATGGTGCGGCCCAAGAAGAACATAAGCAAAGTTTCTTGTCAGAAATGGCAAATACATGTATGATAGAGTCCTTACCTATTTTAATAGGGGGAGACTTTAATATCATAAGAAACTCGAATGAAAAAACAATGATAGGTATGACGAGAGATGGCCCTTTCTTTTCAACACGGTCATCAATAATCTCGAATTAAGAGAGCTCAACCTATCTGGTAGACAATTTACTTGGGCAAATAACTTGGATGTACCGACTTTTGAAAGACTAGATAGAGTACTTATGAGTACAGAATGGGAGTTCCACTATCCTGTAGCATCGGTAGAAGCCCTGACAAGAGAAATCTCAGATCATACGCCATTGTTATTAGATACTGGAAACCATAACCCAACAGCAAAACAACATATGTTCAGATTTGAACTTGGTTGGCTAATGAGGGATGGCTTCTATGATCTTGTACGGGATATATGGCAGAAGGAAATTAAGGGCTCAACACCACTACAAAGATGGCAAAATAAAGTAAGACGGCTACGACAGTACCTACGAGGCTGGGCCAAGCATACGAGTGGAAAGTACAAAAAAGAAAAACAACAAATTCTTGATAAATTAGAGATACTCGACAAAAAAGCCGAAACAGTAGCTTTACAGCAACATGAGGTTGATCTAAAGCACTGTTTAAACGAAAGGCTTGTTCATATGCTTCAAGAAGAGGAGATTAAATGGTATCAACGATCCAAGACAGCAAATTTATTAAAAGGCGATAGCAATACAAAATATTTTCAGCTAATTGCAAATGGAAAACATAGACGAACAAGAATTTTCCAGTTAGAAGATGGAAACCAGATTATACGTGGTGATGACCAACTAAAGTCCTATATTACACAATATTATCGAGGCCTCTTTGGACCTTCAGATAGTGAGGACTTTATGATGGATGAACATCGCACCAATGATATACCACAGGTATCTGACCTCCAAAATGAAAGGCTAATAGCAAACTTTACAGAGATTGAGGTTAAACAAGCAATTTTCCAAATGAACCATAATAAGGCACCAGGACCGGATGGCTTCCCAGTCGAGTTCTATCAGGTTTTCTGGGAAGTTATAAAACCGGACCTAATGAGTTTGTTTCATGAATTTCATAATGGAACTTTGCCTTTGTTCAGTTTAAATTTTGGAATCATAACCTTGTTGCCCAAAGTCAAAGAGGCCACACAGATTAAGCAATTCCGTCCCATCTGTCTCCTTAATGTAAGTTTTAAGATATTTACAAAGGTGGCAGTGAACAGGATCTCTGAAGTTGCTGAAAATCTAATTAGGCCCTCTCAAACTGCTTTTATGTCTGGACGGAATATAATGGAAGGAGTTGTCGTACTCCATGAAACTATACATGAGCTGCATAGGAAAAAAATGAATGGAGTGGTTTTAAAGCTGGATTTCGAAAAAGCTTATGACAAAGTTAATTGGTCTTTCGTGCAACAAACACTGAGAATGGTAGGGATTCTCACCAACATGTTGCAAATGGATATAACAATTTACAACCAAAGGCAGCGTGGGAATTAGGGTTAACAATGAGGTTGGCAGATATTTCCAAACCAAGAAAGGATTAAGACAAGGTGATCCTCTATCGCCAATCCTTTTTAATCTGGTTGCGGATATGCTTGTAGTCCTCATATCTAGAGCTAAAGATGATGGTCAGATCAGTGGTTTGGTACCACATTTAGTTGAAGATGGTCTTTCGATTCTTCAATATGCGGATGATACCATACTATTCATGGATCATAATTATGAACAGGCAAAAAACATGAAGTTACTACTGAGTGTGTTTGAGCATCTATCAGGACTGAAAATTAATTTTCACAAAAGTGAATTGTTCTGCTATGGAGAGGCGAAAGACCATGAAACAGAATACATTCAGCTATTTGGTTTTGATATGGGGGAATACCCCTTTCGATATCTCGGGATACCAATGCACCATAGGAGAATTAGTAACAGTGATTGGAGAATTATAGAAGAAAAGTTTGAAAAAAAATTGAGCGCGTGGAAGGGTAAACACTTATCGTACGGAGGACGTCTGGTATTGATTAATTCTGTACTTAGCAGTCTGGCTTTGTATATGCTATCTTTCTTTGAAGTGCCAAGGGAGGTTCTTAAAAAATTAGATTTCTATAGATCACGCTTCTTCTGGCAAGGCGATGAGCATAAGACGAAATATAGATTGGCACGGTGGCCAATTTTGTGTAGTCCTAAAGACCAAGGGGGACTTAGTATTTTGGATCTTGATACTCAGAACAAATGTTTACTAAGCAAATGGCTATTTAAACTCATCAACGAGGATGGGTTATGGCAACAAGTTCTTCGAAACAAGTATTTGACTAATCAAACGATTACACAAGTCAATAGAAAACCAGGAGACTCCCAATTTTGGGCAGGTCCGATGAATGTCAAGGACCAATTCCTAGCAATAGGACGGTTCAGGTTAAACGATGGCAATCAGATTCGTTTTTGGGAAGATACATGGTTAGGAAATGTAAAATTAAAGGACCAGTACCCCATCCTTTACAATATAGTGAGAAAGAAACACCACACAGTAGCTGAGGTGCTAAGTTCTATGCCGCTAAATGTTTCTTTCCGCCGATCTTTGATAGGCGCAAAATTAATTTTCAGTGGTTCCTAAAGAAAGGAGTAGTTCTCACTAAAGATAATCTAGTCAGAAGGAATTGGAAAGGAAATGAAAAATGTTGTTTTTGTGGATGCAACGAAACTATACAACACCTCTTCTTTGACTGTTTCATAGCTAGATTTATTTGGCGACTAGTGGAGATTTCGGTTGGTCTTATAGCACCCTGCAATACTCAACATATGTTTGGCCAATGGTTGAATGGTCTAGGAAGTAAAGCAAAGAAAAAACTTTTGGTCGCTGCAGGCACCATGTGCTGGGCCATATGGTTAAGCCGAAATGATACGGTTTTTAATAACTTGTATGTGTGTTCTCCGTTGCAGGTACTTTTCAGAGGCACTCACTGGATCAGAACATGGGCGATTCTCCAAAAGGAGGAAGAAAGAAGCTCCATAAAAATGGCATGCCGCCAATTGGAGACGATGGCCATGGAGATCTTTGCCAGGCATGGGTGGAGGTTTAGCAATAGATTAGGCTATTAAGCTACGATTTGCTTTCTCTTCATTTTTTATTGCCAGCTCGTATGCTGTGGTGTGTGAGTGTGCTATGGGGAGACGAAGTCTCTGATATAGCAAAACTTGCAATAATGTGGCCCAATGCAACTTTGTTTGCAGCAGCCGGGATTTTTTCATTTGCTTGATGAAATAAAACTCCCTTTATCTAAAAAAAGGTGAGTGGTAATTGTGGGTAACTACAAGTAAAACTCTAATGGGTAGTTTCGTATTTTTGCATGCACAAGCTGTTAATTGCTAATGGAAACACTTTGTAGAAGATGCGGGATAGATAAATGGGTAATGGTGGGTAATTTTTAATCATCTTTAGTTTAGTATTTTTACTATTAAAATACTAAATCAAAACCCTCTATGAATGATATGGAGTAGGTGAACAGATATTTTCCATAAACTTCAATGGTTAGTTTGGCTTTTCTTTTTTTGCATGCACAGCCTGTTAAAATCTGCCATAAGAGACTATTAATGGCTGCTAATCTCGATTGTTGGATTACAGAAGGTAGACAAAATCTGAGGTGTTTGAATAAGCTAGAGAAGTAGAGATTATAAAAGCTGAATTTCATAACCTAAGTTTGTTTCCAAAAAAGTTGGATCCAGGCCCGGAGCTTGATGTCGAATAGCGGCTCAAAAGGTAAAATGAGTGACTGTGACCCCAACCAGTAGCATTTCCATTTCCTTCCAAGTAATCCCCAGGTCTCCTGCCAGGTATTCAAGGTTGGAGATGCCGAGATGGCCAGGACTTCGCCCCTATCGGCATACCTTTCCATCCCTCCTCACCTCACTGTTCTGATGTCATCGACGGGACGTAGGGGACAGCCGTCCATTCTCATACCCTTCTAGAAACAGCAAACCCGGACTGCGGTTCTTGTCCTTCCCAATCCTCGTCACAATTTTCTTGTCCAAGCCAAAGGCCTTTTCTGGATAAAAACTCCAGTGTCATTAACATCAGTTCATCAGTATAAAGCATTCAGTTTCCATACGAACTTCTGAGTTCTGAAGAACAGCGCTGTCAACATCACTGTGCATACAATGATAACAAACAGCAAAACAACTGCGCTATCTCATTTACAATGAACCACATACCATAAAACTGATGGGTACAGCAGGTGATGATAATTAAGTCAACAACATTTATGCGTTCAACTAGTACAATCTGAATAAATCAGGTTCGCAAAGAGCGAAAAAACAGGGGAAGAGGAAAAAGGCTCCTAATGTACGAAAATTTGATTCCAACATGCCCTGTCAAATTCAAACAACAGCCGTAGCTAACAGGGCACACGTTTTAGCAGACTGGTACTCGGCACAACTAGACAAACATTTTAGCAGGATGGCCACTCAGCAGAACTTCCAGTGATTGCTGCAGTTCACGCATGTCACAAATGTTGTCATTGGTTCATCAGCACTCCGAGTCTGGAGCTGATAGTAAGTCGTCTTCCGCTGGCCGCACCTGCCACACTTAAACTGATCGGTCGTTGCCTGCGGCGCTCCTCCACGCTCACAGTCAAACAGAGCCTTCGCCTTGATCTGCGTGTTCTCTTGCTTCCTTGCATCACTAGCCATTTCTTCAGGGGATATGTCTGGAAGCCTCTCAGGCCTCACTTGACCAGTAAGAACCCTTCTCCGGAAATCAGTGTTGTTATCTGCCCTCAGGTTGAACATTATTGACCTATATTTTGCCTTGTGAGCCCCAGTAGAACGCCCAAGCCTCTCAAATAGTGCCGACTCTACTGTCACAGCAACTCTAAATGGGTCACGTGCGTTTACTTCATCCAAGATGTTCCTCACTTCCTCCCGGTCATCATTGCTAGTCTCTCCAGAAACCTTTGCAAAGGCTTCCGCAAGTAGTTCTCGGATTTTGTCTCGGGTAGCGTCATTGCATTTGACAAGGGATGTAAGCTTTGGGGGGCCAGCGGGGACAGATGCTGGCTTCTTTGTATCAGGAGTTCTACTGACTTCTTTGGAAACCCGCTCAACCTTCACAGGTTGAGCTTTGAAACCATTATTAGCAGTCTTCTCAACTTTGACACTGTCAGGCTTCTGACCCTTTACATCCACATCTCTTTTTTCAACCTTGATGCTTCCTGATGAAGAACTTCTCTCAACCTTGATGCTTCCTGAAGAAGAACTTTTTTCAATTTTCACGGGCCTCGCCTTCTCAACCTTTCCTGAAGAGTCACTTGATCTTTCATTCTCTGAGCTGCCATTTTTCTTTCCTGTCTCTTCAAGGACAACCTTTTTCCAGTACCCAAAAAGGTCTGTAGCAACTGACTGAATGCCTGAGTGAGGATGCTTAGTAAGGTGTCGAAGGCGTTTGCCAACCTGACACAAACAAAACACAGCATAAAAGGACAGTAAGCGAAGCTGTAGAACAAAGATGGGAACCGGTATATATGTCTTTAAATAACAAGTAAAGAGGCTAGAAGATAAAGCTTGTTCAATATGCAAGTATTAACTTGTGAATTGAGTTTGTGTCAACCTAATTTTACTTGAGAATTTTTAGTTCAAAAAACGGATCAAGGCTTCTTGCTGTCAGAATATCTATATACCTTATTCATTGGGGAGTGTCAAAAACTGAACTTTACCTAACTCGATATGCTTTCTAAGAAAAAAAAAGGAGAACATAAGAAAGTTTAAACTGATTAACTACTTTCCTAAACCAGAGTTAACTATACTGGCAAAAGATGAACTAAATAGTTCATGCCCGACAAACATTCCCGCTAAAATCAGCCAACTAGAAAATAATCATTTTTACTCTTCTTTTCGGAAGTCATTAAGACTAGATTTCATGACCACAAATAAGTCATCACATATTTGATATTTCACATGCTTTCAAGCTAAATCAGAATCCTGCAATACAACCTAAAACAAACAAAAGCCAGTGTGCACTCATCCTGCTCAACAGCGGATTAACTATGGTATTGAAACGACAGAGTAGACAAAAAGCTGAGCACGCCACTATTTGCAGAATACCGGTCAAGATGAAACATACAAAATTCTGATGTGGTTTCGAATATCGACTGTAAAGGAGTTCACCAGCCTCCGCAATTCAGCTGGAAAACAGCAACACATTGCATATCTATCAGGTACAAACTGCATCATTTCAGAAATCACATCCACCTGCCCTTGCCTAGAAACAACCCTAAAGCTGGAAGCCCTCTAACAAAAACATCAAATTGAACACAAAAGGAGAAAGTGTATCATCTTCCTATCCACCTCCAATAGGGACAGAAACCCACTAGATCTAATTCCAATCAGAGGAAATCTCCCCGCTTCGCCTTGAAGAGGGAAAACAAAAAAAAAATCCCTTCCAAGCATCCAGTCAATTTGACGAACCAAATCGATGACTGTCTACAGGAAACCCAAATTCAACATGGAACGCCCCCATGTCGCTTACACTAGATTGCCGCCGCCGCACGCATCCACCGGAAACGAATGACACGAGAGGGATT
>OAMR01000194.1:1435215-1449264 GCA_900205405.1 Echinochloa crus-galli | reverse complement strand
GCGGCGCAGCCCGGCGAGGCGAGATCAAAACCCTAGCTCCGCGCCGCCGTCGCTCTCTCGCTATCCTCTGTGTGGCGCGGAGGCAGGAAGGGAGAGAAAAGAGGTTGGACTTGGGCGGAGGGGAGACCTTTATAGCGCGCGGCCGGCTGTCAGAGGCCGCCGTTGATTCGGAGGCGGATCCTTCTGGATCGACACGGATCGGACGGCTCTAGAGGTGACACGTGGTAACTGTGCTCGGTTTCAGTACGGAGTATGGTTTCTGTTTCTGGTCTTCCACTGTTCTGAGACATGACATGGGATTGCCTGAATGTTTGCTCCTGAAGGGTAATGGCTGTGTTTAGTTCCACATCACATCACTAAAATTCTCAAAGTTCCCTCTCCAAACTTTACTATTCACTTATCACATTAAATCTCTCTCCTCGTGCATGGAACACTGAACGTGGTTAAATAAAAAAACTAATTACATGGTTTTGATGTATACGACGAGACGAATCTTTTGAGCTTAGTTAGGTCATGCTAGGATAATGTTTACCACAAATAAACGAAAAGTGCTACAATGTCCGATGTGACATTTTCACCAAACTTCCATCCCACTTTTTACAACTAAACACAGCCAATGTCTTCGATCTCGCTCGGGCCCTGTTTAGTTCCTGGTCAAATCATCAAACTTTCAAAAATTCTCTCTCCAAACTTCACTATTCACTTATTACATCAAATCCCTCTCCTCATGCATGGAGTACTAAACGTGGTAAATAAAAAAACTAGTTGCATGGTTTTGATGTACACGACGAGACGAATCTTTTGAGCCTAGTTAGCTCATGGTAGGACAATGTTTACCACAAACAAACAAAAAGTGCTACAGTGTCCGATGTGACTTTTTTACTTCACTTTTCACCTTTTCTCAGAAACTAAACACCCCCATTGTGATTTTCTTCCCTTCACCTTTCATTTATCGTGTATACGTCTGATGCCACACAATGGGACAATACGTACCCCTTTTGATGCAAGTCTTTTCATTCGGTATCTGATAGTCACCTGAATGGTCCGGTGCAGTAGTTGTAGCTCACATCATAAACTTTGCAAGGGCATTGTCATCACATGCTGCTATCAGTCTACCACCAAAACAGATAAAAGTAGCTGCTGAGATGCTCAATAACCGATGACCTCACAAGATCTGTGTCTCCTCCTGGAGACAAAAAGGGACAAAGAAAATCTAATCTGAATTCAGCATCCTGGCACCACCATAACACAAGCTCAGCACCTTCTACATGAATTGGAGGCAATGTTTCAGGTGTTGGAAGGGACCAAAGAGTCTATCAATGCCGAATGGCCCGCATTGTACCTTATAACCAGCTTGCACTTTGGGTGTTGCTTGAGACCATAGCAGAAGACCCATTCCCATCCGCAACTTTGGCCAAGGAACGGTACTGCAACTTCACGCTCTCTGCATTGTCTAAAGTCTTCACTACATACCTGTTATGCATGTGCAGCAGATTGAGGAAAAGAAACAGATTTTCAGGCAAGCATTGTTCTTGATTCAGGTAAGAAGGACAATAAGGGCAAACTTTCTAACCATCCATTTAAGCACTGGGCTGTCACGACAGCATGACGCCCCACGAATCGTTCCGGGGTCCTCTTGTTTCCCTAGCAAAAATCCATTTTGCACACTAGTTATTGAAACAATCAAAAACAGAGAGATGAAAACCGCCGCCACTTAGTTGACTTGCTGATAAAAACTACCTTGATTATGACCCGGTCAAAGACAGCAAAAGGAAACTGGACACCTTTCCCTCTAGAAAGCTCGGTAGGGTTTGGATCATCATTTCCACATTTGTCCTCACATAGAATAGAAGGGATTTAAGAACAAGCAACACATAGAGCTGCCAAAATTTGAAGCATAATTGATAGGCAGGAAAAGAGTGTATACCTGATCAAGGCACTCCCTTCTTCTTTTCAATGCCTTTGCTGAATCTTCTTCACGTTTAAATGCTTGAACTGCAAGGCGAAGAGCTGCAAACATAACCAAAAAAGCCTCTGGGGTAATGGAAGCTACAAATTACAGTATGTATGTACTGTTTCAAGTGGATAAGTGTATGCTTGAATGATGCGCAACACTTTGTCCAGTTACCAACACTACTCCTGAAGAGTTATGACATACAAAAAATGGCCGGGGAAAAAATGACGGCACAACAACTAGCAGAGGAATTTACACGCATACTCTTGCTTGTGATGCTAGAGCGAAGCAGATATAGGGGCAAGCAGGCAGCAGTCTTAGAAATTATTCAATCAATGGAAACCAATCTTTAAGTGACACATTTATCCTTAATCATTGATCCAAAATCACCAAAAGTGCTGTGATGAACAGGTAAAGAGCTGTTGGTGACATGGCTAAAGAGATGGAACATTCATATACAAGCTGCCAATTAAGAAATTTAACAAATTAATCAGCATGAGCAAACAAGTTCATTGGCTTAATGGATACATATATCATAGTGGATGATACTGAGAAGTTCAAACTCATACCCAAGTTTGGTCGAATTGTATCCTCGGTAATTGGCTGCCCACATTTACCACAAGCTTTCTGCACACATGGAATAGAAACCATTCTATATCACTTTCACCAAGCACTTGGAATTATCAGGGTTTGTGGTTTCCAGGATTATTCGGTAATGTTTGTCCTTGCAAATTGAATGTTGCATGATGTCAACAGATAAATGGCTACAGAAAATTTCTACAACAACCACTATTGTTTTTCCCTTCACAGAGCTTTATACTTGATGAATGGAAAAGGAATTGTTGGAGCCTTTGTATCACATAAGTACTTCGAATAGCATGCATATTACTGGTTATGAGTCAAACCAGAGGTTATATAAATAATGGACAAGGCAAAGCAGTACGCTTCAAAGCCACAACCTGATTTGATTAATATAGAAAGCTTGGGCCACGGAAATCTTGACTAACAAACACATGATTAGGTACAACAAACATAGAGGAAATAAAAGGTAATCTACTGATCTAGGCACAAGAGAGAAAAGCTTCAAGAATTCTAATGGGTTAAGCATCCTTTAACATACCATCCTGTAGATATGCTGCATCCCACCACTTCCGTACGAATGGCCACATGATAGAATCATTGCATCATCCATGAGAACACCCCTGCAGATATAGATGCGGGGAGATAAAAGAATGAGATTTTTGGAATTATATTTCTCTTCAGAAGTACAATTTATGTGTCAGGAGGTCGATTTGGTTATATGAAACTTCAGTGCTAAACATGTCCAGCAATTAATTGCTGGAGGCAAAAACTAACATGCCATGGACTTAGCTAATTACATAGCGCAAACACGTCCGATAGACTGCTAACAGATGCTTGGTATTGGCATTGCATTGTAGAAGTCTCAAATTTATACGAAACTATTTTAGCACACTACAAAAGTGAATCGAAAAGTTTAAATAGCCAACTTATCTCTAATCTCTAGTATAAATAACTAGATTCTCAACAAAGTGATTTTCCGGTACCCACGTCAACGGATCTGAGAGGTGCGCTCTCAGCAGTTCCCAATAGCTAGATGCAGGACCCCCCTCTCTTCTTCCGATAACTCCATATCCATTCTCCACGCTCATCTCCCTGGAAATAGTACCAGGTTCCTCCCCTCCAGACGAAGTACAACCATACTGGTCGGTTCCACGGTTGTATAAATGACTCTGCTGCTGCCACTGATGCCCATCTTGGATATGCCTCACTCGATTCTCCCCATTCATCGCTGCCCGCCCACTACCTGGTGTACCATCAGCAAGCAGTAATGATCACCTTCATCCAGATACAGAAGCATCTCAATAGCTGGGAAATAGATGTAATTGCCCTATTCAGAGACCACAGCCTAGCTTAATCATGGATCCGCACGAGTTAGGTTTAACCATTCGCAGCGAACAAGCAGCAGAATTCACTCTAGTTGTAGAAGATAGGAAGGCCGGAATAGTCTGCTCAAACCCTTGATTCACCTGGAGCGGAGGAAGCGCGTCGCTGCTGCGGGCCGCGGGCCGCTCCGTCCGCCAGCTCGGACCCATCCTCTTCGCCGCTGTCGTCGTCCATGCTGCCCTCGTCTTCTTCAACCTCCTCGTCGCCGTCGGAGGTGCCGGCCGGGTGATGGTGCTGCGGCAGGAAGGGGACGACGGCGCGGGAGGGGAAGTGGGCCGCGGCGGGGAAGGGGAAGGGAAACGGCAAGGGCGCGCCCCTCGAGGAGGAAGCCACGCTGTTGCTCCCCGCAGGAGAGGCCATGGCGCGGCGGCCGGAGTCCGAGAGAGCTTGGAGGGCGCTGCAGGTTTGGGGGCTCTTTCACACTTCAGCTCTGCGCTGCCGCGAGCTGAGCTGATGACCTGTTTGAGCAACGCAATTTCACGTTTTGCCGTAAAAGCATAATGCTAAGAATTAACACGTTTTTACGTAAATTTTCTACTGGTACATTCCTAACAGTCACCAGTTCTAGTATAATCTAGAGAATTAGATTTGAAAACACTTTTCACTAAAATTAGGTCCACCTCCCACCTCACAGAGGACTCATCTATCGGGAAATTTGGTTGATCAATGGTCAAAAAGGGGAGGGACATTTTTGCGTTGATTTCCCCCTCAAACTCAAAACTTCTTTTACCTAAGACACCCGAGGGTACCCACGTACCTAAAGGACCCACAATTCCACCGCGATCCGTTATCCCGTATTGCTAATAGACAATAAATTAGAGATTTTTTTCATATAAATAAAGACCAATTATCTAAAAATATGTGCATCTAGATTTGAGAATACCTAAAGCTCTCTGTACATGAGAGAGCAAATATGAAGTATTTTTAAAAGCGCTTCGTACAACTGGTCTGTTTACCATGATCCACTCAAGTGATATTGTTTTAGCACCTACGTGTCATAAATAAATATATGTTCTCGCTAGCGTAAAAAAAAAAACCAATATACCTATCGGTCTGTCCTGCGTCAAAAGAAAAAATTTAGTGCTAGGCACCTACAAGGACGCCATACACGTCTTTGAACATTATCTTTCTGATCATAAATCAGCAAAAGTGAAATATAGTATTGTGAATAACACGTTGTCGAGAAAGCAAGTATTTTTGTATACTGTTCCAACTTTCATGGACTTGTAACGAAGAATCCTCCTGTCAGGTTTATTTGGATATCATGGTTGCCATTAGATTGTTATCATACCAGGGATCGCCAAATATGCAATGAAGAGAAGATTGCTCAAAGACAAGCATGGACAAGTTACAGTAAAGCAGCTGCGAGCCATACATAGCTTGCAAAAGTTGCGCTTCAACTTTCCTTTGTATCATCAATACAACAGCTACTCTACACTGAACAAGATCCCATCTTGTATTTCCCATGTCCTAAGCTAGCATCTTTACAGCACCAAAGGAACACGTCTCAGGGCATGACCCATCACGCCTTCCCATTGCCTGCCTTCTTTGAGGCAAAGAGATGGCGGACGACCGAGAGCTTGCTTGTTGCACGAGAAACGAGCGAGGAGCCAGAGGAGCTCCTACTGCTCAGTGACGACCTGGTTTCTTCTGATTCCTCATCCTCGTTTGGTTCCGAAGGTGGAGGAGGAGGTATTGTCATGAGGAAAGTTTCAAGCATCCGGATGATCTGGCTGAAACTGGGACGCATGCTAGGTTCCTCGACCCAGCATGATTGTACTATGAACACGAGTTCCTGGGGTGTCTCCTCCGGAAGCGATGGACGCTTTTGCTGTAGATATGAACAAGTGAGTATTATTTACACCAGTAGACTGCAACTGTAAACAGAAGTATACTGCAATTGATAATAATGGGGGTGTTTAGTTCCTGGAAAAAGGTAAAAAGTGAAGTGAAAAAGTCACATCGGATACTGTAGCACTTTTCGTTTGTTTGTGGTAAACATTGTCCTACCATGACCTAACTAGGCTTAAAAGATTCTTCTCGTCGTGTACATCAAAACCATGTAACTAGTTTTTTTTATTTACCCACGTTTAGTACTCCATGCATGAGGAGAGAGATTTGATGTGATAGGTGAATAGTGAAGTTTGGAGAGGGAATTTTTAGAAGTTTGATGACGTGACCGGGAACTAAACAGGGCCAATGTCAAAATGGTTATCAGTTATTCTATAGGAGTTTATGTTTTTAAGGATTACAAGATAAAGTGGAGAGATCTGTTAAAGAAATGTGTTAATGTCATGTAAACCAGTTGGATGATGCTACGATGTATGTTATGTAAACCAGCTGGATGATGCTATGATACATGTTATGTAAACCAGTTGGATGATGCTAGGATACATGTTATGTAAATAAACCAGTTGAATGATGCTATGGCACCTGGTTCTTCAGTTTCATGCATATGTGGTCAAATAACTACCACAGACCAGCTGTCAGTCACCATGACATAAAAGGTTAAGAATTTGAAATTCCATAACTTTCTTCCATGACAGCATAAATTTCAAAGCAATGCTTCCTTGGAATCAATTCTGTCATTTAATCTTTAACATTTTAACCTTCAGGCTTTAGGCAGCCAAGCAAGTCTTTTCGTGAGGAATTAAAAATATATGCAGTTAAGTAATTAACTAGTAGTAAGAGGCTAGCAGCTTTATTACAAAAGGAGACATTACTAACTAGTGCAAGTATGGGCAGCAATACTTTCATGCTTACCTGAAAAGCAGCAGCATATGCGGCTTGTAGATTCGACATGCCTTCAAATGGCATTTTATTGGTCAACAATTCCCACAAAACAATGCCAAAGCTGTACACATCCACTTTATTTGTGTAATGTTTTTTCTCACCACGTCGAAGTGTGACTGTGCTGTATAACTGCAAAATCACAAGAAGAAAGAACATGAGCAGCCCTTTATGATTGAAGAGTTCAGTACTGGAGCATTTGAATATTTATTGGATAACAGGTAGCAAAATCATAACAAGATGAAATATCTAGCATATATTACTTTAAGAGTCAAATTATTTGTGGTTTTGATTTCACTATGTAATTTCACTAGCTTTAAGTTGACGCAGAAAATAGTGTTTACAACCTCTGGGGCCATCCATCGGTAGGTCCCAGTTTCAGCCGTCATCATTTCAGTCACAGTTTCTTCACGTGCAAGTCCAAAGTCAGTAAGTTTCAGCTTCTTACGATTTGCTGTAAGCAATAAATTATCTGCATAGAAGAGCTATAAAATAAGCATAAAGAATTTAAAGCAACATAGAAAGCATCAACTACTGGAGCGACCAAGAAGGTCAAGGAAGCAAAGCAAAAGATCAAAGAGATTGCAACATTTTGAAGTAGAAGTATAGAACCATGAGCAGGAAAGTAAAGCTGGTGCTGATGTAGACTTAAGAATATTCAAATGCATATCCCACAGATATAACATTAAATGTGGAAAACGACAAAACAGAAGAAGATGCGCAAGCACCTCACCAAAAAATGAGTGACGGAAAATAAGCTATTTAAAATCGAAGGCCATAATTTGGCATATCAAATTACATTCAAATGAACATACAGATATCTTAAACTAAAGCTGCAACCAACAAAAAATATCAGCACGCAATGCAATGTATTTCTCGTTACACCAAAGTGAACAATGCCAAAAGTCAGATAGGTTAAGCATCCTTACCAGGTTTCAAGTCTCTATGTATTATGCCATTGGCATGCAAACAGTCCATTGCATGAGCTATGTCTAGTGCATAGCCGATAGCAGTGTGTGTATCTAGTTGGCTCGGCCGAATGCTGTTCAGATAATGTTTCAGTGACATTCCAGGCAGTAGCTCACTAACAATCACCATCAATGGTTCCTTGCAAGCTCCAATGAACTGCATGAGTGCATGAACTGTTGTGAGAAGGAACAAAAAAGTATTGATGATTTATCTAGCCACACAAGCATGTCATTCAGACCAGGAAGTACCTTGACAAGATTCTCATGTTTCACTTTGCACATCATATTTACTTCTCGAATGAAACGGGCTTCAAGTGTTGCTTTTTCTTCAGGAGTACTGCCACGGTTAAGAACCTTTATGGCTACAATTTGATCACCATACCTATTCGAAGTACACAAGGAAAAGTTGATTACCGGTACGACTTAAATATATATACTAAAAGGTTCCTCGCAAAAAAAAAGGATACTAGGCAAATGAAAAAGGAACTAACTGAATAAGTTTATGACATCAACTTGAAGAATTAAATGGCATGAATTTCCTCGTGTGAGAATGTCATCTAAACCTGTGATGATACCAACAGCCATCTACGACAGAATAGTATTTCTAAGTAGGTGAGGGAGTATACTAGAGATCTTTGCAGGTTTACTACCATCATGGCTATTGGCTAACATTTCCTTGGAGGTGCTGGAGGATGAAACAACTCATGACTACCGTTTTGACCAAAGGATCATTCTGCCTATTAAAATCTCAGGAGCAAAATTAACTGATGGAGGAACGGGAATACAGGATACACTTCCAGGACTTTGGCACTCTGACAACCCTAACTAGTTTGAAGCGCCCATTTTTGCAAGGATCTAGTAGTGCACACAACACCCATTTAATTCAACAACTACAATGACAACTCAGGTATATAGTTCAAACTCGGCCGATTGATAAAGTAACTCTTACATCGACCACAGACATGGCAAGATTAGGCACGGGTATGCATGTCTCAAAAGCATCTTTACTTACTTTCCCTTGTAGACCTTCCCATGAGCTCCCTCCCCAATCTTGTCCCCAACGAACAGCATCTTGGGATCAACAAGCAGCTTCCTCTCGATCCAGGACGCCGGCGCCGCGGCATCCGAACTGCGTGCCGGCGCCACCAAATCGTCAGCCGCGACCTTGCTGGGCCGCGACCGCCTGAACTCGTCGCTGCCAGTGCTGCCGCCGTCCCGGCACCCGTCGCTGCCGCAGCTCATCGTATCTGGCCGCACGCGGCGCGGCGCCGCAGCCGCCGCCGCCGCGGAGGAAACGACGGTGTCGGGGTCCGCGAACTTGCAGGACAACCGAGGCATTAACACAGGCACCCCGCGCGCTCGCCCGAGCAGCCGGAGCCCGATTCCGCGAGCCCCGCGCTCATAGAGTGCGCGCAGGTGATCAGGAACCGGAGCACGGGAGGGCACGCCGAGCAAATTCCACCGCCACTAGATTACAGCCGCCTGATGAACAAACGACGGCGATTTTGAAATTTCTTCGCACAAAAACAGCAAACTTCTTTCAGGAAGAAAAAAGAGCAAAATTACAGACCGAGCTCGCTCCGAAGCACTAATCGCTTCCGAGAGCCTCGATTCTTACCCCCAAAAAACCACTCGGAAAAAACAGAGAAATCGCAGCAAAATGAAAAGAACCGATTTTTCACAATAAACTGAGCGGAAAGCGGTGGCTTTGAACTCAAGAAATGCGGTAAATCACAGAGAAATTCACTAGCTGAGGCGGAACCCTAACCCTAGAGGAGAAAGGATGCGATTTGGTGCGGCTTCCCGGCGTGGGGTTGGGTGGTGGTCGTCGTCAGTCGTCGTGCGGGGAAGGGAAGGGAAGAAAAGTTGGGGGGAGAAGGTATCGGGGGAAGCAGAGCCCGCAGTGGGCAGCTTTTTATAGAAGCCCGCTCCGCTCGGGTAAAGCAGAGCCAAGGAGCAAGGAGAGGGCAGTGGAAGCAGCCGGTAGGTGTATTGGCATGCCCCCCGTGTTCGTACCACAGATTGCGCCCATGGCTGTGTTTAGTCGATGAAAAGAGGGGCGAAAAGTTGGCAGAAAAATCACATCGGACATTGTAGCATGCGTCGCATGTATCTCTTCTCTCCCTGCATTATTGGGGGCCGGGTTGCTCTCCGGCGGGGCACTTCATTGGCGTCACTGTTGGGCATCATCGCGTCTTGTCGAGTAGGGTGTAGAGCACGGTGACTGGTGCCTTTTGAGTTTAACCGTTCACGGTGGTGCAGAAGGCAAAGACCCCCTGGTATATATTTGCAGGAAATGGTTCATATTTCATTTGAATCTGGACGGTTTTTGAGCTTTTTGTATCGGAGGGTTTTCTCTACTGATGTTCACCCCGTGAACTTTGTTAATGCTCCTTGAAAGAAAGCTTCGTCAGTGCATGAGGTACTCCACGGCACATGTCACATGTGAATTATCCTCTGAAAAAAAGAAGAAAAAAGGAAAACAAGGATGAGAAAAACGAACAGAAAAGGCCCGAAGCTGTGAGCCACGGCCCAATTAGTTAGATGGGCTAAATTATTCTGGTGGAACCCTGCATGAACAGCTTTATGAGCCTAATCTAGGCTCTAAACTTCTAGAGGCCCTAAGCTAGGCCTAGAAATAAACCACCGCAGCATAAGGGCAGCTTTTTATAGAAGCCCGCTCCGCTCGGGTAAAGCAGAGCCAAGGAGCAAGGAGAGGGCAGTGGAAGCAGCCGGTAGGTGTATTGGCATGCCCCCCGTGTTCGTACCACAGATTGCGCCCATGCCCAAAATATCTCTCTCCCCCAAAGCCACCGTACTAGGTACCCAAGATCTGCGGCATTTGGTGCTCCATGTGGTGACCGGTTTCTTTTTCCACAGCTTTGAAATGGGGTTTTCATTAGCAAAGCAAAAATGAAGAATGATATGAGAAGACACCGATACTGTGAAGATAATATGTTAACGTGTGGTTAGGACACGCGTACTGATTGGTAAGGATTACTATAGAATAGATTGGATAACTATTCAATAACATCTGTAAGGATATATTAAATGGGATAGTATATCCAATCGTGTATATTTACAGAGATATATATATATCGACGCGAAAGATAGGATAACGTTGAAGTAGAACGAAACACGGGAGAAGAAATGCATAACGCTCTATAAAATATATACGGAGTAGATAGCATGCTGATAGGTAGAGATGATGGGTTACTTACCACGTGTTGACATGCACGATGATACAGGATAACGACGAAGTAGATCGGACATGCCAGTAACGCTCGGTAAAGACATATCTAATGGTATAATATACTGATGAAGAGGATAGGATAACGACAAAGCAAAGCGGTTGTGTAAAGTGTATTAAATGATATAGCAAAAAATATGCTGATACCACGGAAATAACGTGTGGGTTACCATTTATTAAGGCACACATAAATATAAAGGATAGGATAATGATGAGGTAGAGCGAAAACGCGAGCAATGTTATGCAAAGGTGTATGAACGGTACAACGGAAGAGGCAATGGTGCGTTGTAGAGAGCACATCGACAATTGTGTAAAGGTGAATATAGTACAATGAAAATGAGACATGTCGTATCCCTTTAGAAATGCATGTTGTGAATAAAAAGATAAGTGCTTTGCAAGCGGCGGTATTAATATTTTTTACAAATTAGAGTTAGATTCGGATTATCCATATTTTTTACAAATCACATTTAGATTCGGGTTATCCATACGTATGGATATCAAAAATTTTATCCACATTCTTAAAATTTGGAGTTTGATCTGATCGGATGAGAAAAGTATCCATATCATTTTTCATCCTTAGGTATATGATTTGTGCAACATTGATTTTTTTTTTGTCCTGATGAAAGTTATTCAAACGTTTTTCTTCAAATATCAAATACGTGGACGAGGACGAAGTTACATCGCCATTGCAAATGATGCATGGCGTTACCCGTAAAAGTACGCGGCTGCATAAATGGCATATAAGCACAAAATGTAAATATTTCTAGGATTTTAACAACATAAATGGCATATAAGCAAAAAAAATGTAAATATTTCTAGGATTTTAACAACGTAAGATTACTGACACACGCATAGAACAGCACAAACCATTCAGTAAAAGAGCAGATGATAACGTAGAATGTTGGTTAACTCGCGGTCGCAGGCAGGTTGAAGTGCTGATTGTCGAGCCGGTGGCGCTGGGGGTAGTTTGCCCCGTGGACGATTAGCCAAATCCCCCTCCCCCGTGTGGAAAAGAATTAAATACAGCAGCTGCGCTTGTGCTATCTATCCACGGCTCAGACTGTCTCCAACAAGCCATGCATCCGGTGACCTAAACCTATTTTAGGTCACCTACAGTACATTTGGGTATCCAAAACCGCTTCCAACAGAGGACTCAAACCAGAGACGCATTTTGTGTACCGGCCTCCACGCGACGCATATTTGGCTCTCTCTCTCCTCGACCCATCCCGCCTCCACGCCGCCCGCGCCAGCCTGCCTCCGAGCCGCCCGGCCGCGCCGGTCCGCCTCCGCGCCGCCCGCCTCCGAGCCGCCCGCCTCCGAGCTGCCCGCGCCAACCCGCCGCCGATTCGGCCGCCCGGCCGCGCCGGTTAGCCTCCGCGCCGCCCGCCCGCCCTGCCTCCGAGCCGCCCGGCCGCACCGGTCAGCCTCCGCCAGGCCGCCGTGGTCGAGCTCCTCCAAGCCGCCATGGCCGCCGCCGACGACGACGCGAGGAGGGGAGCTGCGGGCGCGGCGGGGAGTGGGGCGCGACGAGCCGCGACGACGAGGAGGACCACGCGGACGATTCCCGGCCAGACCTTCGATTCGTCAGCTCGGGCTTCGATTCGCCGTTCGGTGCCCCGGCCGGCGAGCTGGCCGGAGGAGCTCGCGCGGCGAAGCAGCCTCGCGGCGCGGCGGGTCCATGGCCGGCGCTTGATGGGGACCTCCGACAGCGCTCGCACGCGCAGAGCTCCGCAGCAGCGCGTGACTGCCCGGCGAGGCGGTTCCGCGGCGGCGCGCGCGGGCTGGCGAGGTGGAAGAAAGAGAACGACGGAGGAAGGGGAGCGGTTCTTTGTTTTTTGGTCGCTTGTTGGAGAAAGAAGTATTTGGGTAGCTGGCTTCTTCACTGTACGAGACCCAAACCATAGAATGGGTAGCTGATTTAGGTATCCGTTGTTGGAGATAGCTGGCTTCAGTGGGCGTATTTGACTGACGGGGGCTGGATGACTGGCCGAGTGGCTGGGCCGAGGAAAACGAGCGCAACGACGACGTGGGGGCCGCGACGGCTACGGCTCCTCCACATCACCCGCGTCGCGTGACCTTTCCTTTCCCTTCCCCCCTCCTCCCTCCCACGGCCCCGCGGGGCCCACTGGATTCCACGTGGTTTTGGGCCGTCTCCTCCCCGTCCGTCCTCTTTTTCCCCTCACCCGCACTAGGCCGCCAACGGAAAACGCCGTTCACGCGGAATTCTTTAATTACCGCTATATATACCCCCCGTTGGGCCTTTTTCTTTTGTCTTCTCCCGTCGCAGGCGGACCGGACCTCGTCGCCGGATCAAATTCAAGTCGTCCTCGCCGTGCGACACGGCGGCGGCCGGCGAGAGCTGCCCCGCCCGCGCGCTCACGGCCCGTGCCCGGCCCGCCGCCCCGTGCCAACTCGCACTGCGATCTCCGTAGCCCCGGCCCTCCACGTCACGGCGGAACGGAATTCAACGGTGTACCGGCGCCGGCGCACGTGACGCGAGCCGGGGGCGTAAAAATGGGCCGTGGTGCCGTGCGCACCGAGAGAGACAGAAAAGGGAGGAGAGAGTTCGAGACGGCCGGCCGCCCCGGAATCATGCGATCTTGTCGGCTGTTCGTGGCCCGGCCCGGTCCGGCTCGGCTCGGCTCGGCTCCCCGGGAATGGGATGGACAATGGAGAGCCGCGTCGCGTCGGCGTCGGGCACGGTCAACCCAGCCGGGCGGGAGGGAATGGGTTGACCTGGAGCGAGCTGCTTGCTGCTCGTCGCGTCACCTGTCACGTCCCTTGTGTTGTGTTGGCTTCTGTGTTCATTATTGGCGGGGGTCGACGACTTCCCCAAATGTACACTGTGCCCACCCCCAATTGTATTTTGGCCTTTTTCGAGATGTTCACTACATGGCTAGTACTGCACGAGAGTGATGGTCGAGCTGCGTCCTGGAGATCTGCTACAGTGGAAGCGTATGGATGTGATGCACGCACACAGCGCACAGCACCCTACGTCTACGTTACATTGTATGGCTTCTTAATGGGGGCTACCGAGAAGATCGATGCGTCTGAAAGATGTGATTAGAAAAGGAATAAACAAGGGACACACACGATGAAAAGTCTAACCTGTCAATTACCTA
>OAMR01000194.1:1411067-1428255 GCA_900205405.1 Echinochloa crus-galli | reverse complement strand
CAGGATAAAGCTATCAAGCGGTTCTTGGTGAGGAACATTGTTGAGCAGGCTGCCGTGAGAGATGTGCAGGAAGCTTGTGTGCATGATGGTACTGTGGCCCTTGTAAATTCTTGCTTAATTTTGTTAACCTGGTGAAAATATACCCATATAATGTTCATTTTCTCAGGATACATTCTTCCCAAGCTGTACGCAAAGGTTCATCACTGCGTCTCATGTGCAATCCATGCTCACATTGTCCGTGTCCGCTCTCGTGAGAACAGGAGGAACCGTGAGCCTCCGCAGCGCTTCAGGCGCAGGGTATAATTCTAAAGTTTTTCATGATTATATCTTAAATCTTTTTTGGTTCAAATTAAATATTTTTATCTGATAACTCCTGCTGAAAGTTGTACTGCAACCACGACAATCGGTTTAATGGTTCAACCCAACCCCATTGTTTTAGTTTGATGCTATTATCGCTTTTATAGGCGTTGCATTCACTGTGTATATGTTGCAATGGATGCGTCAACGAAAGCGTAGATAAACATGTGTTGGTGCATTGCAGGCTTATGTGTAATGACTGATCTTCAGCCATAACCTCTTGAATGCACACATTGTGATAAGTTTCTAACATTTTTACATTCAGTAGTTGGTATAATTTGCTGTAACATTGTTTTTTCTGTTCTGTTGATATGTTGCTTGCTTTGGGGACTTACTTGTCTCTGTCCAATTGGCTACTGTCAAATGCCATTGCGATGAACTGGTCCCTGATATTTGATAATCATCTCAACTACTCTGCTAAAATTTTCATACTTTTAGACATTCATTACTGCTGACATAATTTAATCTCTAAAAAACTCCTTGAGGCTGTAACTTCCTTGAGCCATTTTACTATCGCTTTTATAGGCGTTGCATTCACTGTATATGTTGCAATGGATGCGTCAACAAAAGCGTATATAAACATGTGTTGATGCATCGCAGGCATTTATTTGATGACTGATCCCTCATCCAGTCATAACGTCATGGATGCACACATTGCTCTATATATTCACATTTTTTTAATTCAGTTATTTTTATGATTTGCTATAAGCATTTTGTATAATGATTTGCAAACATGATATTCTTCAGACTTGTGGACTGTCTTGATTTGTTTAATTCTTGCCAGTAGGCTAGGCTTCATGTCAATCTTGCTGTATGCTTGCAAATTTGATGGCTAAGTTGCATTTTATGCTGAGTTGTGAACTGATGGTTTTGCTTTACCTGCCTTACAGGACGACGGCCCGAGGCCAGGCCAAGGCGCGCCCCGCCCAGGTGGTGGGGCACCTCCCGCGGCTGCTGCTGCTGCTCCTCGCACTTAAGTTGAGGAATGTTGGTTCAGGGCTTAGTTTTGTCACCGATGAGATAATGGACTATTCCTGTTCTGAGAAATCAATATTTCTGTATCCGGTTGATAATTTTGTTTAACACAATTTTCCGTTCGGCCTGCTCTCACCATCATCAACCATGTCAATGGTGTTTCTCTATATTGGTCACTGATATTGCCATATGAAAGCTATTGGTTCCCGGTTGCAAGTGCCTTCAGTTTAGCCCTCTTTATGGTCTTGGATTGTTATGAACGTATATATGTTGAATGTTGCCTTCCGTATCACGGACTAGTTTTATCTGGAGTCAACATAGTTTTAAACTTTGTCACAGTACTCCAGAGTTCGGACAGTTTTTCTTATTTGTATAGTATTTTCAGAGCACTTCTCGAGTCAGCCGTCGGCCATCGCCGGCGGCGCGCCCTCGTGCTTCCTCTGGAACCCGGCCGTCTCCGACAAGAAGTGACCGTCACTGTCTCCGCTCGAGATGGCTGTGCCATCCTGGGGTTAGGTTACGGCCCGAGGAGCAAAACCTAAAGCTTCTGCCTCCTCCCACTTGGCAAGTCAGTGATCTTGGCATCGTCGGCGTGCTCAACCAGGATCATGAGAGTTGCCGAGACCGCACGGCGGATATGGATATGAATGAGCGAGACAAGAGGAGAGGGCAGAAGCCGATGATGGATGCTGTACGCTTCATGGAGTTCTTGCATCGCATCATGCAGAAGCTGTCCGAGAAGATGCCAGACCTGACCATGTTCAGACTCAGATGTGAATAAAAAGATAAGTGCTTTGCAAGCGGCGGTATTAATATTTTTTACAAATTAGAGTTAGATTCGGATTATCCATATTTTTTACAAATCACATTTAGATTCGGCTTATCCATACGTATGGATATAAAAAAATTTCTCCACATTCTTAAAATTTGGAGTTTGATCCAATCGGATGAGAAAATTATCCATATCATTTTCATCCTTAGGTATATGATTGTGCAACTTTGATTTTCATTTGTCCTGGTGAAGTTATTCAAACGTTTTTTTTCGTATGTAGAACCGCACAAAACATTCAGTAAAAGAAAAGAAGATGACACGGAATGTTGGTTCACTCGCGGTCGCCGGCAGGTTGAGGTGATGATTGTCGAACCGCTGGCGCTGGGGGTAGTTGCCCGGTGGACGATTAGCCAAATCCCCTCCCCCGTGTGGAAAAGAATTAAATACAGCTGCTGCGCTTGTGCTATCTATCCACGGCTCAGTGGGCGTATTTGACTGACGCGGGCTGGCTGGGCCGAGGAAAACGAGCGCAACGACGACGTGGGGCCGCGACGGCTACGGCTCCTCCACATCACCCGCGTCGCGTGACCTTTCCTTTCCTTTCCCCTCTCCTCCCACGGCGCCGCGGGGCCCACTGGATTCCACGTGGTTTTGGGCCGTCTCCTCCCCGTCCGTCCTCTTTTTCCCCTCACCCGCACTAGGCCGCCAACGGAAAACGCCGTTCACGCGGAATTCTTTAATTACCGCTATATATACCCCCCGTTGGGCCTTTTTCTTTTGTCTTCTCCCGTCGCAGGCGGACCGGACCTCGTCGCCGGATCAAATTCAAGTCGTCCTCGCCGTGCGACACGGCGGCGGCCGGCGAGAGCTGCCCCGCCCGCGCGCTCACGGCCCGTGCCCGGCCCGCCGCCCCGTGCCAACTCGCACTGCGATCTCCGTAGCCCCGGCCCTCCACGTCACGGCGGAACGGAATTCAACGGTGTACCGGCGCCGGCGCACGTGACGCGAGCCGGGGGCGTAAAAATGGGCCGTGGTGCCGTGCGCACCGAGAGAGACAGAAAAGGGAGGAGAGAGTTCGAGACGGCCGGCCGCCCCGGAATCATGCGATCTTGTCGGCTGTTCGTGGCCCGGCCCGGTCCGGCTCGGCTCGGCTCGGCTCCCCGGGAATGGGATGGACAATGGAGAGCCGCGTCGCGTCGGCGTCGGGCACGGTCAACCCAGCCGGGCGGGAGGGAATGGGTTGACCTGGAGCGAGCTGCTTGCTGCTCGTCGCGTCACCTGTCACGTCCCTTGTGTTGTGTTGGCTTCTGTGTTCATTATTGGCGGGGGTCGACGACTTCCCCAAATGTACACTGTGCCCACCCCCAATTGTATTTTGGCCTTTTTCGAGATGTTCACTACATGGCTAGTACTGCACGAGAGTGATGGTCGAGCTGCGTCCTGGAGATCTGCTACAGTGGAAGCGTATGGATGTGATGCACGCACACAGCGCACAGCACCCTACGTCTACGTTACATTGTATGGCTTCTTAATGGGGGCTACCGAGAAGATCGATGCGTCTGAAAGATGTGATTAGAAAAGGAATAAACAAGGGACACACACGATGAAAAGTCTAACCTGTCAATTACCTAACAAACTTGAACAACGACCACCGAATCTAGAGTTTTTAGGCCCTAAACGTACTAGACCTAGCCACGTTCCTAACGAGCCTAGCTACCTAGTAAATCCGCACCGATCTGGTTAAAGTACGCACGTAACGCACTAGATTTAGGTTTGGTGAAATCTTGCGGCCACCGCTTTGCAAGTTTGATTACTTTGCCAATTGTCATATCAGTCATGTAGGCATCCATCCTATAAGTCTAGGTACTTATAGTAGAAAACAACCTTGAGATGACATGCATGGTTTCAAGCGTTTTGGACCGTAGGGGTCAAGGCAATCAAGCCGAGCATTAGAGCTGACACCTGAGTGGGTTCCCAGTTGAACGATTGAACCAGTGTAAATCTGAGAAAGTCTGCAAGTAGACAATGTCACTTGTTTATTAGTGTTTGTTTGGAACATTTGAGAAACACAAGGAGACCCCATAATCATCTGAAAGCAAATAAATAAAATAAAATAGAACTCAACCACTGTTTGTTTGGAACATTTGAAAAATACAAGTAGACCTTATCTGAAAGGAAATAAAAGAAACGAAAACCTCACACAGTACAAGCACACATCACACTAGGCAGATGCTACAGAGCTCTGATGGACTGACGGCCGACGTGTGGGAGAAGGGGCCAGGCTGCAAGATCTTGGAGTCGGGCATGCATGGGGCCAAGCAAAGCCTGACCAAAGAAATCCAATGATTGTGCTCAAAAAAAGCGTGCAAGGAAAACATGGGGGCACATCACAGTAGCCACCCAACCCACCCCTCCCTTGTTCTCTTCTCCACAAACAACACGGGACTGCGTGAGGAGGCCTTTTATGCAGTTCAGACAAGCCTGCATGACCCTTCAATTTTGGCCTGATATGTCCCCATCACCGGGTCTTCTTGGTCTACCTCCGTGCCGTTGAGCTCCTCCCATCACAGCTAGCTCCACGCTTCCATGCCTTTTGCTTTGATGCTAGTATGAGCTAAAGAGACGGAGCTCTCAGGAAAGGTCACCTCAGCTCAGCTGATGACACAGTGGTGGAGTGTATTATAAGCATGAGGCTGTGGTTTAGACCTGAGACGTTCGGTAAGGGGTCACTGTCCGGACCTGCATCATCTTATTCTTTTTCTACCGTCTCTCTTAAGGGATATTGTGATTTGTGACTCACGGATGCACTTGTTTTTCTTTATTTTCTTTCTTTTTTTCTTTCACAAGGCGAGGTGAGGTTCAGTGCTGGTGCGGCGTCACCACTCATCATCCGACGCAGCACTGTGCGTCGCATGTATCTCTTCTCTCCCTGCATTATTGGGGGCCGGGTTGCTCTCCGGCGGGGCACTTCATTGGCGTCACTGTTGGGCATCATCGCGTCTTGTCGAGTAGGGTGGAGAGCACGATGGCTGGTGCCTTTTGAGTTTAACCGTGCACGGTGGTGCAGAATGCAAAGACCCCCCTGAGCCGACTTGGTTTATATTTGCAGGAAATGGTTCGAATTTCATTTGAACCGAGGAACTTCCAATGGCCGACAACAACAGGAGGCGCCCGGCCGCCGATGAGGCCGAAGGGAGTCGCGGTGGTTCTCGCCGGAGGTAAAGATTGTCTGCTCCTCTCTCGTTTTTCTCAAGATTTCCTTTCTCTTTCTTGACGAATCTCTTTGTTCTTTCAGGGTAATCCAATGGATTGCCGGCGCTGGTGCGCCAGTTGCGGCTCCAGCCGCTGCTCCTGTGGCATCCAGCTCTTCGAGTTCGTCCAATCGGACTCTCTCATCGGACGACTTCCGCTACACGGACGGCGATGCTCGCCGGTTCAAAGCGGAGCGCGACGACACTCGCCGCGAGTTGGAGGTCATCTCCAAGCAAGCCGGGATTGCTGATCTTGAATGGCAGCATGAGCGCAAGCAGCTGCTCGAAGTCATTGATGGTGAACTATTCAGATTTAGATTTAGGTTCGTATTCAGACTTTGCGGGTCATGATCTAGGTTCAGGTCAGACTCAGATCCACATTCAGGTTCAGGCTCCGATGTCAAGAATGAACTTTACTATTCAGATTTAGATTTAGGTTCGTATTCAGACTTTGCGGGTCATGATCTAGGTTCAGGTCAGACTCAGATCCACATTCAGGTTCAGGCTCCGATGTCAAGAATGAACTTTACTATTCAGATTTAGATTTAGGTTCGTATTCAGACTTTGCGGGTCATGATCTAGGTTCAGGTCAGACTCAGATCCACATTCAGGTTCAGGCTCCGATGTCAAGAATGAACTTTACTATTCAGATTTAGATTTAGGTTCGTATTCAGACTTTGCGGGTCATGATCTAGGTTCAGGTCAGACTCAGATCCACATTCAGGTTCAGGCTCCGATGTCAAGAATGAACTTTACTATTCAGATTTAGATTTAGGTTCGTATTCAGACTTTGCGGGTCATGATCTAGGTTCAGGTCAGACTCAGATCCACATTCAGGTTCAGGCTCCGATGTCAAGAATGAACTTTACTATTCAGATTTAGATTTAGGTTCGTATTCAGACTTTGCGGGTCATGATCTAGGTTCAGGTCAGACTCAGATCCACATTCAGGTTCAGGCTCCGATGTCAAGAATGAACTTTACTATTCAGATTTAGATTTAGGTTCGTATTCAGACTTTGCGGGTCATGATCTAGGTTCAGGTCAGACTCAGATCCACATTCAGGTTCAGGCTCCGATGTCAAGAATGAACTTTACTATTCAGATTTAGATTTAGGTTCGTATTCAGACTTTGCGGGTCATGATCTAGGTTCAGGTCAGACTCAGATCCACATTCAGGTTCAGGCTCCGATGTCAAGAATGAACTTTACTATTCAGATTTAGATTTAGGTTCGTATTCAGACTTTGCGGGTCATGATCTAGGTTCAGGTCAGACTCAGATCCACATTCAGGTTCAGGCTCCGATGTCAAGAATGAACTTTACTATTCAGATTTAGATTTAGGTTCGTATTCAGACTTTGCGGGTCATGATCTAGGTTCAGGTCAGACTCAGATCCACATTCAGGTTCAGGCTCCGATGTCAAGAATGAACTTTACTATTCAGATTTAGATTTAGGTTCGTATTCAGACTTTGCGGGTCATGATCTAGGTTCAGGTCAGACTCAGATCCACATTCAGGTTCAGGCTCCGATGTCAAGAATGAACTTTACTATTCAGATTTAGATTTAGGTTCGTATTCAGACTTTGCGGGTCATGATCTAGGTTCAGGTCAGACTCAGATCCACATTCAGGTTCAGGCTCCGATGTCAAGAATGAACTTTACTATTCAGATTTAGATTTAGGTTCGTATTCAGACTTTGCGGGTCATGATCTAGGTTCAGGTCAGACTCAGATCCACATTCAGGTTCAGGCTCCGATGTCAAGAATGAACTTTACTATTCAGATTTAGATTTAGGTTCGTATTCAGACTTTGCGGGTCATGATCTAGGTTCAGGTCAGACTCAGATCCACATTCAGGTTCAGGCTCCGATGTCAAGAATGAACTTTACTATTCAGATTTAGATTTAGGTTCGTATTCAGACTTTGCGGGTCATGATCTAGGTTCAGGTCAGACTCAGATCCACATTCAGGTTCAGGCTCCGATGTCAAGAATGAACTTTACTATTCAGATTTAGATTTAGGTTCGTATTCAGACTTTGCGGGTCATGATCTAGGTTCAGGTCAGACTCAGATCCACATTCAGGTTCAGGCTCCGATGTCAAGAATGAACTTTACTATTCAGATTTAGATTTAGGTTCGTATTCAGACTTTGCGGGTCATGATCTAGGTTCAGGTCAGACTCAGATCCACATTCAGGTTCAGGCTCCGATGTCAAGAATGAACTTTACTATTCAGATTTAGATTTAGGTTCGTATTCAGACTTTGCGGGTCATGATCTAGGTTCAGGTCAGACTCAGATCCACATTCAGGTTCAGGCTCCGATGTCAAGAATGAACTTTACTATTCAGATTTAGATTTAGGTTCGTATTCAGACTTTGCGGGTCATGATCTAGGTTCAGGTCAGACTCAGATCCACATTCAGGTTCAGGCTCCGATGTCAAGAATGAACTTTACTATTCAGATTTAGATTTAGGTTCGTATTCAGACTTTGCGGGTCATGATCTAGGTTCAGGTCAGACTCAGATCCACATTCAGGTTCAGGCTCCGATGTCAAGAATGAACTTTACTATTCAGATTTAGATTTAGGTTCGTATTCAGACTTTGCGGGTCATGATCTAGGTTCAGGTCAGACTCAGATCCACATTCAGGTTCAGGCTCCGATGTCAAGAATGAACTTTACTATTCAGATTTAGATTTAGGTTCGTATTCAGACTTTGCGGGTCATGATCTAGGTTCAGGTCAGACTCAGATCCACATTCAGGTTCAGGCTCCGATGTCAAGAATGAACTTTACTATTCAGATTTAGATTTAGGTTCGTATTCAGACTTTGCGGGTCATGATCTAGGTTCAGGTCAGACTCAGATCCACATTCAGGTTCAGGCTCCGATGTCAAGAATGAACTTTACTATTCAGATTTAGATTTAGGTTCGTATTCAGACTTTGCGGGTCATGATCTAGGTTCAGGTCAGACTCAGATCCACATTCAGGTTCAGGCTCCGATGTCAAGAATGAACTTTACTATTCAGATTTAGATTTAGGTTCGTATTCAGACTTTGCGGGTCATGATCTAGGTTCAGGTCAGACTCAGATCCACATTCAGGTTCAGGCTCCGATGTCAAGAATGAACTTTACTATTCAGATTTAGATTTAGGTTCGTATTCAGACTTTGCGGGTCATGATCTAGGTTCAGGTCAGACTCAGATCCACATTCAGGTTCAGGC
This sequence comes from Echinochloa crus-galli, assembly GCA_900205405.1. Taxonomy (NCBI): domain Eukaryota; kingdom Viridiplantae; phylum Streptophyta; class Magnoliopsida; order Poales; family Poaceae; genus Echinochloa; species Echinochloa crus-galli. Next base: position 1,419,682 of record OAMR01000194.1, on the reverse strand, counting down.
TCCGATGTCAAGAATGAACTTTACTATTCAGATTTAGATTTAGGTTCGTATTCAGACTTTGCGGGTCATGATCTAGGTTCAGGTCAGACTCAGATCCACATTCAGGTTCAGGCTCCGATGTCAAGAATGAACTTTACTATTCAGATTTAGATTTAGGTTCGTATTCAGACTTTGCGGGTCATGATCTAGGTTCAGGTCAGACTCAGATCCACATTCAGGTTCAGGCTCCGATGTCAAGAATGAACTTTACTATTCAGATTTAGATTTAGGTTCGTATTCAGACTTTGCGGGTCATGATCTAGGTTCAGGTCAGACTCAGATCCACATTCAGGTTCAGGCTCCGATGTCAAGAATGAACTTTACTATTCAGATTTAGATTTAGGTTCGTATTCAGACTTTGCGGGTCATGATCTAGGTTCAGGTCAGACTCAGATCCACATTCAGGTTCAGGCTCCGATGTCAAGAATGAACTTTACTATTCAGATTTAGATTTAGGTTCGTATTCAGACTTTGCGGGTCATGATCTAGGTTCAGGTCAGACTCAGATCCACATTCAGGTTCAGGCTCCGATGTCAAGAATGAACTTTACTATTCAGATTTAGATTTAGGTTCGTATTCAGACTTTGCGGGTCATGATCTAGGTTCAGGTCAGACTCAGATCCACATTCAGGTTCAGGCTCCGATGTCAAGAATGAACTTTACTATTCAGATTTAGATTTAGGTTCGTATTCAGACTTTGCGGGTCATGATCTAGGTTCAGGTCAGACTCAGATCCACATTCAGGTTCAGGCTCCGATGTCAAGAATGAACTTTACTATTCAGATTTAGATTTAGGTTCGTATTCAGACTTTGCGGGTCATGATCTAGGTTCAGGTCAGACTCAGATCCACATTCAGGTTCAGGCTCCGATGTCAAGAATGAACTTTACTATTCAGATTTAGATTTAGGTTCGTATTCAGACTTTGCGGGTCATGATCTAGGTTCAGGTCAGACTCAGATCCACATTCAGGTTCAGGCTCCGATGTCAAGAATGAACTTTACTATTCAGATTTAGATTTAGGTTCGTATTCAGACTTTGCGGGTCATGATCTAGGTTCAGGTCAGACTCAGATCCACATTCAGGTTCAGGCTCCGATGTCAAGAATGAACTTTACTATTCAGATTTAGATTTAGGTTCGTATTCAGACTTTGCGGGTCATGATCTAGGTTCAGGTCAGACTCAGATCCACATTCAGGTTCAGGCTCCGATGTCAAGAATGAACTTTACTATTCAGATTTAGATTTAGGTTCGTATTCAGACTTTGCGGGTCATGATCTAGGTTCAGGTCAGACTCAGATCCACATTCAGGTTCAGGCTCCGATGTCAAGAATGAACTTTACTATTCAGATTTAGATTTAGGTTCGTATTCAGACTTTGCGGGTCATGATCTAGGTTCAGGTCAGACTCAGATCCACATTCAGGTTCAGGCTCCGATGTCAAGAATGAACTTTACTATTCAGATTTAGATTTAGGTTCGTATTCAGACTTTGCGGGTCATGATCTAGGTTCAGGTCAGACTCAGATCCACATTCAGGTTCAGGCTCCGATGTCAAGAATGAACTTTACTATTCAGATTTAGATTTAGGTTCGTATTCAGACTTTGCGGGTCATGATCTAGGTTCAGGTCAGACTCAGATCCACATTCAGGTTCAGGCTCCGATGTCAAGAATGAACTTTACTATTCAGATTTAGATTTAGGTTCGTATTCAGACTTTGCGGGTCATGATCTAGGTTCAGGTCAGACTCAGATCCACATTCAGGTTCAGGCTCCGATGTCAAGAATGAACTTTACTATTCAGATTTAGATTTAGGTTCGTATTCAGACTTTGCGGGTCATGATCTAGGTTCAGGTCAGACTCAGATCCACATTCAGGTTCAGGCTCCGATGTCAAGAATGAACTTTACTATTCAGATTTAGATTTAGGTTCGTATTCAGACTTTGCGGGTCATGATCTAGGTTCAGGTCAGACTCAGATCCACATTCAGGTTCAGGCTCCGATGTCAAGAATGAACTTTACTATTCAGATTTAGATTTAGGTTCGTATTCAGACTTTGCGGGTCATGATCTAGGTTCAGGTCAGACTCAGATCCACATTCAGGTTCAGGCTCCGATGTCAAGAATGAACTTTACTATTCAGATTTAGATTTAGGTTCGTATTCAGACTTTGCGGGTCATGATCTAGGTTCAGGTCAGACTCAGATCCACATTCAGGTTCAGGCTCCGATGTCAAGAATGAACTTTACTATTCAGATTTAGATTTAGGTTCGTATTCAGACTTTGCGGGTCATGATCTAGGTTCAGGTCAGACTCAGATCCACATTCAGGTTCAGGCTCCGATGTCAAGAATGAACTTTACTATTCAGATTTAGATTTAGGTTCGTATTCAGACTTTGCGGGTCATGATCTAGGTTCAGGTCAGACTCAGATCCACATTCAGGTTCAGGCTCCGATGTCAAGAATGAACTTTACTATTCAGATTTAGATTTAGGTTCGTATTCAGACTTTGCGGGTCATGATCTAGGTTCAGGTTCGAATGACTTTGGGGTTGATGAACTATTTTGAGTCGTCAAATTTCGCAGCTGTAATTCACTACTCAGAACTGAAATTCGATGCCAGTATGCCCCATTCGAGACTTCCCTGCTTCTGAACTTGATTGGAGCTTTAATTTCCCCGGTGCCTTATCTAATGATGACGTCCTTATTGCATTACTACTAGTTTGGCCACGATAACATTACGGTACCCCCACGATCACGAAATGTACCCTCTGCTCTTGAGGCTCTCCACAGCATCCCTGATGATCTTCTCAAGGGGGCTGATCTGCAGCCCCAGCGCGATGAGCTTCTTCGCTCCTACCTCTGCTCTCACTAGCCCAGGTTGGGTATCCTTTGGGAACCTGCACACAAAGCAACGGTACAAGTCTCAAGCACACCCAGAGATCGCAAAAGACACAAGCTTTCCGAGATATTGCTGCCTGAATATCAATAGACACCTAAATTTCATTCGTTCTTCATCGAGAAAAGGTTTGGATGGTTCGCTTACTTGGGCACTTTGTAGTTGGGGTAGAGCTCGGCGACTTTGGCCGCCAAGTCGCTCCAGTGAGAGATGGACTCAATGCAGAGGTGCCTCCCAGAGGCCGATGGGTTCTCGAACACAAGGATATGAGCCAAGGCAACGTCATTCACATGGACTGCCCCCATAAAGATATCCTTGTACTCCTCTGTGCAACCTGCTTAACCAAAATGGTGTGCTTCAATGTTTCGTTGAAATTATGGTAAAGGCACATTGAGCAGACAGGAACAAAATTCTCAACACTACATGTAATTTGAAGCTAACATTGAGTGGCCAAAGACTATTTGTAGCAACATTCTCAGGATTTCCAAGGTAAAGTAGCATTTAGAGTTCGAAACAGATGCCTAAGGGGGTGTTTGGATAACTTTTAGTCCCATGACTAAAATTAGTCAGCTAAAAATTTTTAGTCACCTCCGTGTTTGGATACCCAGACTAAAGTGAGACTTAAAAGCATTGATTCTCTCTTTCCTCTCCTCCTCTCTCTCCTTTTAGTCATTTTTTAGTTGGGTCTTTCCTACTAAAGACTAAACTAATTTTAGTCACCTTTTAGTCCCACCTGTTTGGGAATTTAGTCCCTCAAAGTGACTAAAATTAGTCAGACTAGTTTTAGTCACGCTCATCCAAACACCCCCTAAGCTTTACCTTGAAGGAGGCGCAGGAGAACGGTCATGCTAGAATTGACGGTCGGTGGTATTATCGGTCCCATTACAGTGCCCGGGTTAACCACAACCACATCTAACCCGTTCTCCTCTGCAAACTTCCAAGCCGCCTTCTCTGCCAGTGTCTTCGAAACAGAGTACCAAAGCTATACGAAAAAACAAACGTGACTTGAGCTGGAGAGAAATACATCAGAGAAATTGCTGACGAAATCGGAGCTAGGCATTGCATCCTGGAAATCCTGCATCCTTCTTCTCAGTTGGCGTTCACTGAGTTCCCCAAGCTGATCATACCATCACATATGCCATATTGCCATGCCTGCTGAAACTGAATAAGCTGCGTTGGGAAGGCTCACCCCGTTCTTCTCGCAGTAGTCGATGTCAGTCCAGCAGCGCTCGTCGCGGACCTCGTCGGCCGGCCACGCCGGGCTGGGCATGATGGCCGAGTTGGACGAGGTCACAACCCTTTAGCCGAATGGCATCCTTCCACCAAATCCGGCTCACATGTCAGCCTCTTCCTTGACCATTTGTATCTTTAGTACCAGAAGCTCCAGTTTCATCAGCATTCCCTTTACCATGTGGCCTCTGAACTTGTGCTTAAATGTCACCTTTTAGTCCCACCTGTTTGGGAATTTAGTCCCTCAAAGTGACTAAAATTAGTCAGACTAGTTTTAGTCACGCTCATCCAAACACCCCCTAAGCTTTACCTTGAAGGAGGCGCAGGAGAACGGTCATGCTAGAATTGACGGTCGGTGGTATTATCGGTCCCATTACAGTGCCCGGGTTAACCACAACCACATCTAACCCGTTCTCCTCTGCAAACTTCCAAGCCGCCTTCTCTGCCAGTGTCTTCGAAACAGAGTACCAAAGCTATACGAAAAAACAAACGTGACTTGAGCTGGAGAGAAATACATCAGAGAAATTGCTGACGAAATCGGAGCTAGGCATTGCATCCTGGAAATCCTGCATCCTTCTTCTCAGTTGGCGTTCACTGAGTTCCCCAAGCTGATCATACCATCACATATGCCATATTGCCATGCCTGCTGAAACTGAATAAGCTGCGTTGGGAAGGCTCACCCCGTTCTTCTCGCAGTAGTCGATGTCAGTCCAGCAGCGCTCGTCGCGGACCTCGTCGGCCGGCCACGCCGGGCTGGGCATGATGGCCGAGTTGGACGAGGTCACCACCACCCGCCGCACGCCGCCGGCCTCCTTGGCCGCGCGCAGCACGTTGAGCGTCCCTTCCACCGCCGGCACTATCAGCTGCTTCTGCAACCACAAAACCGAGCAGCTCAGTCTGGCCGTCTGGGAAGCAGAGGAGAGGACCGCGACGCGACACGGGGCGACGGCGGGCGGGTACCTGGGGGTCGCTGACGGGTTCGATGATGCAGGGGGAGGCGAGGTGGAAGACGCCGGAGCAGCCGCGCGCGGCGTCGAGGAGCGCCGCGCCGTCGAGGAGGTCGCAGCGGAAGATGCGGAGGCGGCCCTCGCCGGCGCCGGCGGCGAGCGCGAGCAGGTGGTCCGTCTCCGCCTTGTCATCTGCACACACATCACCGGCAAAACACAATAACACCTCCGCGCGCATGGGAGCCACCAAGTCTTTTCTTTCCCGGCATGCATGGGCATGGCGACGGCGCTCGCTACTGACCGGGGTTGAGGACGCCGGCGTGGACGTTGTAGCCGCGGCCGAGGAGGGCGCGCACCAGCGTCGAGCCGATGAAGCCGCTGCCGCCGGTGACCATCACCGTTTCCCTCCCCTTGGCTTCCCCGCTCGCCATCGCCGGCCTCCCGGTGTCTGTCGCAGTCTCTCGCCGTCCTTTCTCCGTGCTGAGCTGAGGTCCCTCGAAGTCGGGAGTGTCCGAGTGTGTGTGACCGTCGAGTGTCTGGCTACAGGACGCTCGATCTCTTGGGATGCGGTTGGTACCCTACCCAATTCGACAGACCTCTTTTGGCCTGTCCGCAACAGTCACAGCACGGCACAGTCGATCGCTGCACTCGACAACGCATCAAGCTCTTCTGCTGGATTTTCCACAAGCGTCACAGTTGGGCACAGACGAACGGGCACTGTAATAAAAGTTTTTTTTTCTCGAATGGCACTGTAAAAGTGTAGACGCAAACCTTTCGTGCAGATAAGAACGGAGTAAATGAATCTTTCGAGAGAGAGAAAAGGACAGAGAAGATGGCGCAGGACAGTCCACATCTTTGATTACAACGGAAACTACAGTGACCGTGATAGCAACAACGGAAGTTACGCGTGGCCAAACTTGTACGGAGTACATGCGTCTCATTACCAAGAGTACGAATTGAAACGTAATTATCTTTACATTATCATCCTCAGAAGCATCTCTTGGGACTCGCCCGTCAAAAAAAACCGCAGGTTAGCGTGTCGGTCAGACATATCGTTCCTTGCTCGTGCTCGCACGCAGACGAAGGCCTGCTGCAGATGGTGAAAAGGTGACAGATACTGGATGCTAGGATGGCCTACAACTCTGTCTTGACACTCTCAGCACTAGCGACTCTGTATCCCTTCTGCGAGAACAATCCTGTGAAGAAGTTGGACACCTTGGAGCTGAACGTAGCGGGCTCCTCTCTTGCCACCGGAGGCTTGATCTTGCATATCATGTCATAATCATGTTTCAGGTGCGGTTTCACTATCTTCTCCTGTACAAGCACACAGCATTAGCAGGGGAAAAAAGTTATTCAAAATGACTGGCAGTGAAAAAATGCCCTTTGCATCTTCAGTGTGATACATGAAATGAGAGGCTGTGTTGTATTTACCTTGAACTCTTCGAAAGGGCAGAAATCTTTGTTCCCGCAACCCTGCGTCCAACATGTGAAATATTAAGCTGGGGAATCACAAACACAATCGAACAAGCTATTTTGACTCATGTAAGCTAATGCTTGGCATACACAAAATTCTACTGATACAAATTTGAAACAAAAAGACACACAACAGAAGTTAGTAGTGTAGATTCCAGGAACCATTGGCTGACATCTAAGACTGACTTTAAATAAACCACCTCTGCTTCTACTTAAAGTTTCAGCATATAGGGTTGCAAAGAGACTTTACGAATTTAGTTATATCCAGATCCCAGCAGCTGGATAGAAGAAATATATTGATAGATAAAAAAAACAAGGAAGTAATAATTCTTATAACACTTACTGGCATTGAAACTGGGAGCTCGTTGTGTAGAACTTGAATGAAATACGAGTTATTTTGACCCCCAGAAGTGCTGCCATCAGATGGTTTGCCTGGACACTGGTATAAAACCAGCATATTGTTCCCAGCAAAAGGGGCTACAACACCCCCCTTCCAGTTTCTTTCCTGTGGTGGCATAGGTGGTAGGTCCAATGCTTCCTCCCGTTGTATCTTTTCAAAATCTAAGTGGGCAAAACATTTGTATATGTAGATATGTCAAATGAGATACCAATCATCAATGTCATTCACAGAGGACGAATTTATGCACTGATGGCCTAGGTGAAGAGGGGCAAACATACCTGAGCCTTCAAGGAAAAGACCAAGAAGGCAGCTGAAAGGAACAACAGTTTCTGCGTGTGCAAATCGGAGCCTTGCCTTTTCATATGTACCATCAGGGCGGTTTTCTATGATACCAAGAATTATTTAGCTAGATTCCAAGAAACAGATACTAAAAACCAGCTAACTTTACTGGATTCATGAAATACAGCTACCTTCTTTAGCTATGATTGCTTCTTCCATTGACTGGACTACATCCTTGAGCAATGGCAGCCCCATCCTGTAGTTAATTGACTCACCGTAGCCTTTTAGAACAAAACCCTCCAAATCGTCTGTCCATTCTAGAAAATAAACCTGAACAGGACATTCTTTTACTTTAATTGTTAAAGAAAAGCAAAGGTTTAAAAATAAAAATAACATCAAAGCATGCAAACAACAGTCACAAAGGACAATAACAGATTACTGAAGAAAGAAAACTAAACCTAGAGTGCAGGTCAGAAAGCATGCTAACCATACATTATGTTAACACATCAGTATTTTCATGTAGCATACTCAACTTCACAATCAGCACACATGTTGCATCCAATAGAATGTGCTCTGAAACAACCAACAACTGGCAGGTTGACAAATTACAGTTGAGAAATGAGATTCTTTCACTGTCTACCAAGCACCAACTGGGGAGGTTTAATTTTATCAAAAGCATAAGCTGCATAAACTGCTATGACCAATGAAACTACTTTCAAGAGAACTACACAACTCATAAATATACACTTTTAGAAGAATTCACCACCTCATGAAGATGGTACATTATTTACAAACTAGCTGTCAACTCTAAAAAGTTTAAGGCCTAATATTTATGCAGCGTATTTGTCCAACAAGTTATTACAGTTAACACATACAAGAAATTTTAAGCTTGAAGCATGGCAAAAGCTACAGCTGTCCAGAGACGACCTACCTCAGCTTCATTAAAAAGCCCACAAGCTTGATTGGTTATATTCAGCAAAGATGCTTCCTGGAATAAGAAACATTCACAAGTTAAGTCATATTTAACTCCAGAGCGTTCAGGTAGGTATTTTCAGAAACACATGGCGGAAATCCCCAGCACCATTATCCCTCATTACCTGCTTACAAAGAAACCAGAGGGAAGAGACGTCCTGAGTTGTAAAATTCAGGTGATAACGATTGACAAGTGCAGCTGTGACATGCTCTAGAATCGGCTCCTTTTGCTTCTCGACATCAGGCTCCTTCCTTTTCCTGTATGCCTAGCAATGGTTTCAAATTTACTCATAATTAGTCATTGCAAGTTGTACAAGCAAAAGAACAATATTTAGCATATTGTACATGTAGCAATTTACAAGTGCCAAACAGGAAACTATA
>OAMR01000194.1:1359640-1392975 GCA_900205405.1 Echinochloa crus-galli | reverse complement strand
GACGCCCGACGTTTTAATATTTACGTAAAGGTCCCTGTCAGCGTCTCCCTTGACCTCGAAAAGTCCACGGGTGTACCGAGCGAGTCCTCCCCGGCCGCATAGGGTAAACCCGTCAAATCCCTAACCCCCGCCCACCAGCAGCCAAGACGAGGCGAGCCCGCTCCGCTACGGCGAGACGTCACCGATGCCCTTCACAAAAAATAAAAAATCAAATAAAGAAACGGAACGGATGGAAGGAAATCTCCTCCAAGGACTCCAAGTAATTAACGGGAGGAGATAGAGAGAGAAAGAGAAAGCCACGGCCCCCGAGAAAGAGAGGGGGATAAGAGTCGTCTCTTATATATATATATAGGAGAGAGAGGAGAGAGAGAGAGAGAGAGAGAGCCGGAGTGGTAGGATGTTCTTGATCACGGTCGCTCTTTGGTTTTGCTAACATTTTGCGCCTTCATGATTTGGACTGCTGCGCTTTTAACTGGGCTCGGGCTTCGACAAAAGGCCGTTTCTAGCCCAAGCAACCAAAAATTCACCCAAAAAAAAGCCAACAGTACAAATAGGTGTTTTTTTTTTGCGGGCAGTACAAATACGGTGTTGATGCTAAAAAAATACAAATACGGTGTTGATTCTAAAAGAAGGCGTATCCGTATTTTATTTTTTTCATCGACATTCCTGTGGGAGTCCACGCCCGGCACGCCCAAGGTCGGCGGCGCCGTCTCGCCCGCCGAGATGGCCGCGGGCATCGACGCCGAGGTCCCGCCGATCTCGCCGCCGCCGTCGTACCACTCGTCGCTGCTGACGAAGGGGAGGAGGGGGTGCCGGGCGAGGTCGTCGCCGTGCTCGTGCCCGGAGGGCTGCGTCGTGGGGGCGCTGCTCGCCGCGCTCGGCATCAGGAGGAGGGCGCGTGGGCGTTCGGGTTCGCTCTTCTGAGCTGATGCCGCGTCGTTTCCCGCGCTTACTCCGAGATGATCAGTGCTCTCTACTACTACTCCGTAGCAAACTCTGTTCTTAGCAGAGGATATACATGGACTCTAAATTACTTGTATGTAGTAACATGTTAATTAAGGGGGTGAATTAGTTATGTAATTAAATTCTACGCTGTTTTTTCTTTTTTATAGGCTATTTTTTTCTGTTTTACATTCAACTTGCTTGTGGTAGGATTTTTTTTTTTTGAGCCGGAGTGGTAGGATGTTCTTGATCACGGTCGCTCTTTGGTTTTGCTAACATTTTGCGCCTTCATGATTTGGACTGCTGCGCTTTTAACTGGGCTCGGGCTTCGACAAAAGGCCGTTTCTAGCCCAAGCAACCAAAAATTCACCCAAAAGAAAGCCAACAGTACAAATACGGTGTTTTTTTTTGCGGGCAGTACAAATACGGTGTTGATGCTAAAAAAATACAAATACGGTGTTGATGCTAAAAGAAGGCGTATCCGTATTTTATTTTTTTCATCGACAGGAGAAATATACAGGTAGCCGAGTCGGTTTCGTTTCCTGCACGAATCCGGGTGATCAGATCGGATCAGATTTCATTATAAATCGCAAGGAAAATCATAGAAAAGGTGAACCGTCCCGCGAACTCCACCGCACTGCCGCTTCCGCCTCTGCGCCCGTCCATGGCCGGCGGCGGCGAGAAGACACCGGCGAACTCCGCCCAGCCGCGGAAGGCCCGTTCCGCACATGGATCGGTGAGTGTAGCGATGCCCCAGCCTTTCTCTGTCGGCCGCAAACAACGCCGGTTCCCCGATATTTTCTAGGGTTCTCGGCTAGCCGCTGTTGATTTTTAGTAAAATTGCGCGATGTCGCGTGGTGCATTTGTTGGTTAGAGTTCAACGCGGGCTAGTTCGCCGTGGTTTGATAGGAACTGGGGAGTTCATGGATCATCTCTTTTGCTACCGAGATGGTAAACCCATGGGTGCAAAATGCAAGTATATATTGTCCTTCCTCTGCAAATTAACATATCTGATGAGGAGATTATTTTCATGTCTGTTTGTGCTATATGAGTACATTCTTGTAGATGAACTGGAATAAGAATAGAAGATGATGTATGATGCATAGCTTGGACAATTAATAATGTCAAATTAATTATAAATTCGAATTCAAGTTATATGTTGGTAGGTATATGTTTGACAAACCTTTGGAATCTTCTTTTACGCGTTTGGCCTCTAATACTCCAGCTATACTGTTAGGTCCAAGGACGGTCTTCTGAACGCCAAAAGCAGGGAGCATGTACATTCTCTCCTTCAGTTAGCAGCAAAGATTCACTGCAACAGTTAGGTACACCACCAGTCCAACCACCGAAATCTGTAGAGTCCAGAAGCAGTCCATGTAGTGCTGGATCTGTGGGATCTGATTCAGGAGCTGCCCCATTTGACATATGCATGAGTGGTAACAAATGTCCCATCAAGTTAAATCCTCCTTTATTCGAGATCAACAGAGACAAAAGGCGAGACATGGAACTTTCCAAGGATGTATCTCCACTGCAATACTTGAGACCTGGGATGGTTCTGCTGAAGAAATTCATAAAGCCTAATGATCAGGTACGTCTATGTTTACACATGTTTTTTTGTATGATCCCAAATCGATCATCTAGGCCTTTTGAGCCTTATCTGGGAGATTTTTTTTACATAAACATTTTTTTTGTTGAAAATGCCTTATCTGAGGAAATATAACATTTACAAGAGAGTATGAAACGTTGTTTTCTTTTCTCCTTTTGAAAATTTGCATGCCCATCCCTTTAAAGTTCTGTCTTCACTGTCTTATCAGCATACTTTGCTACCACTCACATAATTTTCAGATCATATTTGCCATGAATGTACATTGTCTCGGTTGATTTGATCATCACTCTATTCTTAAGCACGCATTCAAGACCAACCGATGTACTGCTGAAAGTATATTCCTGACGCTTTTATTTCACATGTCAGGTTAAGATTGTCAAAGTCTGCCGGCAGCTTGGTGTTGGTTCTGGAGGATTTTATAGACCTGGCTACCGACATGGAGCTAAGTTGAAACTGTGGATGATGTGCATGGGGAAGAACTGGGATCCGGATTCATGCTCATATGGCGATACACGGCCATTCGATAGTGCTCAGCCACCAGCCATACCAGAAGAATTCAGGAAGTATGTTCAAGATGCCATTGAAGCTTCCCATGAATTCTTGAAACAACACATAGGAGCTGCCAAAGCAGTGGAAGAACTTCCTCTGATGTCACCAGATATCTGCCTTGTTAACTTCTACAACAGTAGTGGGAGGTTAGGTCTTCATCAGGTACAAAGAAACCACTCTTTGCAATGATATCAAATATCAGCTTCAAAACAATGTATTTTGTTATGTTATCAACCTAGTCGATGATCTAAACTTATTTTAAAAAGAAAAAAAAAGAAAAATGAAAGAAAGGAAAACCGATTCCTGCTCACTGCACTCCTTTTGGATGTGCAATAAAGCTTCAGTTAGGAGGCTTTACTCACAGAAGTTGACAGAAGTTTCTTGTTCTTGGGCATTTCTAGTACATCGTCCTTCATTCCTGCTATCTGCAATTGAAATAACATAATGTTGCAATCTTGTTTGGTGATTCCTCACTGGATTATACAATCGTGTTATTTGACAGGATAAAGATGAATCAAAGAGCAGCCTCGACAAAGGAGTGCCTGTCGTTTCTTTTTCGTTAGGCGAAACCACAGAATTCTTGTATGGCGATGTCAGAGACGAAGATAAGGTTTCGAAGGTTGATCTTGAATCTGGTGACGTCCTAATATTTGGTGGTAAGTCAAGGCTCATATTCCACGGGGTCTCCAACATGAAACCTAAGACAGCGCCAAAGTGGCTGACCGATGAGACAAGTCTTCGTCCTGGGCGTCTGAATCTCACATTCAGGCAGTACTAGACAATTGGGCTACTTACAAGTAGAGGGTCACTTATCTTTTGTTGTACTCCCTCCATATAGGATTTAGATGTCGTTTTGGACAAGGTTTTAGTCAAACATTGAGAATATAAATCATGAATAACTTTTAAGTCGTTGAGTTTGGAAATGTGAAAACTATATCAATAGATTTGTCTTTCAAAATACTTTTATAAAAGTATAGATATATTATTTTTTAATAAACATTTTTATCAAAATAAGGAGTCAAAGTTATGTTTTGGAGACCGTGTCGTTGTCCAAAACGACTTCTAATTCCTATACGGAGGGAGTACGTATTTAAGTACTCCCTCCAGTTTGGTAAAAGAAGTCGTTTAGGACAGCGACACGGTCACCAAAGCACAACTTTGACTTCTCTTTACTATAAAAATATTTCTTGAAAAGTTATATATGTATACTTTTATGAAAGTAATTTTTAAGACCAATCTATTTATACAATTTTTACATTCACAAACTCAACGACTTAAATGTTATTCATGATTTATATTCCCGGGGTTTGACTGGAACCTTGTCCAAAACGACTTCTTTTACCAAACCGGAGAGAGTACGTGGTTAGCAAAATTTTTGCAAGTAGATAATGACTTGAGCGCTGCTTGCTTGAAATTTTGTTTTCAGGGTCAGTCTTTTGGCTTATCATGCATGTGAATATGAGAAGAGAGATTCAGACATACATTACAGATCGCTTGAAACAGAGTGAAACTGTTGCAGCACAGTTACACGCAATTGACAAATAGGATCGTAGTAATCATGATTCCTGAACCGGGACGAGTTACACGCAATTGACAAATTGGTCCGTAGTACTCCTGATTCCTGAACCGGGACAGTTGCATGCTTTTGAAATATTTCAAAAAAAAAAATGCTTGCTTGAATAACATCGAGACATACATCAATGTTTACAGGCGGTGTCACTTGAAATACAGTGAAAGGATTACTACACAGCTTACAGCTACACGCAATAAAAAATAAACTGAATTGTACGTCTTCTTGCTTGAGAAACAGCGGGGATCTCAACGTTCTAGTGCATCTCGTCCAGAATTACTGTCAGTGCAAAGATGAACGCTCGGTCTATGCCAGGGTTGATCCTTGCAGTATATATGTTCCTCCCGAAACCGTGCATCTGTGCAGTGTTCCGGCGGGTGATCTGCATGATGCTCAAATGTCAAATCCAACAAAATTCCGTGAAAATAAAACAGCATGCTCTAGGAGCTGGAGGAAGACGACGCTCGCCTGAGCAATGGTGGCGTCCGAGTTGCCGGGACAGACGGTGCAGGCGCCGTCGTAGTAGCTGCCCCGGATGACGAAATCCGGCGCCTCCTCGGCGGCGTTTCCGGCCAGGAAGACGTAGATCTTGGTCCTGACCTGGATCACCGACGACTTGACAACGGTGAAGAGCAGGTTCCGCCGGCTGGTGCTGTCCCCTCTGAAGACAGCCCACCTGCTGCCCATGAGGTAGCCGGAGTCCTGCATGGTGAGCACGGGGCGGCGCGCCGCGTCGAGGAGGAGGGATTTCTTCGAGAGCATCAGGAAGGCGAACGCCGCCGCCTCCACCTTCATCACGGCGGCGCCGGCGGCGTCGGTGACGGTGTAGTCGCGCTCCGTGTAGCCGATCGTCCTGGCCACCGCGAACGCCGTCGGCTCCGGCGCGCAGAACCGCGCGTTCACCACCGCCGTCACCGCCGGAGATGGTGCTGGTGCCTGTGCCGCCGCCGTGGCTGGTGCCGGTGTATCCATGTTGACTGAATCGTGGTCGTTGGCATGGAGAAGGCGCGCGCGGTGCTATATATACCATCGGCGACGAGAAAAAACGATGAGCTTGATGACTCCAGTTTTTGACTCCTTATCGGCCGCCACGTCAGCGTCGACCATGGTCAGAGACATCTTTTGAATGGATCATGGATGGCGCGTCTGATGATGAACTTGCAGGTTGCAGCACAGTTACAACCTATAGCATGTACAGATAGGATCGTTGCAATCATGATTCCTGAACCGGGACGAGTTACACGCAATAGACGAATTGGTCCGTACTACCTGATTCCTGTACCGGGACGGAGTCTCCTTTAAACATGCATGGCTGATCAAATTTATGCGAGAACGGTTCAGTGACTGAAAATTACTGAGCAGCCTTCATTCCTTGAACACAAGATCAATGGTAGCAGAGAAAAAATTTATTATGGTTATCTTTTTTCTGTCTTGATGCAAACTATATACAACTCCTGAATGAGAGACTGAACTTGAAAATTCACATTTTCGCGGGGTACAAACTAATGTTCAGCGACAAAGCGAGTTTGTCTCAAAAAAAACAGAGAAAGCGAGTCATGGCAGGTAGGATTTGCGGGCCCATTATCTATCCTAAACTCGAAGCAAGTGGACTGTGGACCAGATGTTTTAGCTTTCAGAGTTTCAAAGTGCTGCTTTGAACTTTTCGTCACAATTTTATATCAGTAAATAAATTCTAGTGAGTAGACTTTTTGTCCAAGCATCTTTGAAGACAAATCCAATAACATAATTTCCATAGAGCTAAATTGAAAGCCTTTGAACACAACTTGAACAAGCTTGTTAAACTGATTTCATTCTTATTGAGAACTAAGTTTTTAACTGTCTTTTGGACTGGGCTGATGCCATTCTCGTCTAAGGGTTGAGTTATTTTTATCAGTCCAACATTCATAAAGGCAAAATCCGTGAACCAAACCAAATCACAGCTCACATGAAGCCCAAATGGAGCAGGACAACTGCAATGGCATCAAAATTGCACTGACAAAACTGAAGGTGCTTCGGGCTGAAACTGAAGCGCGCGTCATCTCCGGTAGTCAGGGTCGACCGCGGTCAGCCATTTCTGAATGGATGATAGCATCTGAATTCTCAGGATCAACAAAACCTCCACTTGCCCGAAATGTCTTTATTTTGAGGCATTTCAATTCTCTAATTCGATAGCTACTGCCTAACTACTCGCCAGTCGTCATTCATTCTATCAAGTTAGATCATTGGCTTATAAAGTCGTTCCTTGGAAGGATTATAAATCAGTAGAAAGAGAACAAAAATACTGTGGCGTCAAGTGTGATTTAGCCTTTTTTTTTATGTGGACGAGAATTTCAATCTTGATATCAAATTACCATTGTGACAATCATCACAACCTTCAGAACGGTAAAGACGCAAACCAACCACAGGTCCACAGCTCACAAGAAGCCCCAAATGGAGCAGCAGAGCACCAATGGCACCAAAACTGCAGAGACCGATCATCAGGGCAAGCAACACAAAGGAGCAGCGAAAACTGAAGCCTAAATGGTGCTTGGGACTGAAACTGAGTCGCGTACAAACTAATGTTCAGCGACAAAGCGAGTTTGTCTCAAAAAAAACAGAGAAAGCGAGTCATGGCAGGTAGGATTTGCGGGCCCATTATCTATCCTAAACTCGAAGCAAGTGGACTGTGGACCAGATGTTTTAGCTTTCAGAGTTTCAAAGTGCTGCTTTGAACTTTTCGTCACAATTTTATATCAGTAAATAAATTCTAGTGAGTAGACTTTTTGTCCAAGCATCTTTGAAGACAAATCCAATAACATAATTTCCATAGAGCTAAATTGAAAGCCTTTGAGCACAACTCGAACAAGCTTGTTAAACTGATTTCATTCTTATTGAGAACCAAGTTTGTAATTGTCTTTTGGACTGGGCTGATGCCATTCTCGTCTAAGGGTTGAGTTATTTTTATCAGTCCAACATTCAGAAAGGCAAAAGCCGTGAACCAAACCAAATTACAGCTCACATGAAGCCCCAAATGGAGCAGGACAACACCAATGGCATCAAAATTGCACAGACGAAACTGAAGGCGCCTGGGGCTGAAACTGAAGCGCGCGTCATCTCCGGTAGTCAGGGTCGACCGCGGTCAGCCATTTCTGAATGGATGACAGCGTCTAAACTCTCAGGATCAACAAAACCTCCACTTGCCCGAAATGTCTTTATTTTGAGGCATTTCAATTCTCTAATTCGATAGCTACTGCCTAACTACTCGCCAGTCGTCATTCATTCTATCAAGTTAGATCATTGGCTTATAAAGTCGTTCCTTGGAAGGATTATAAATCAGTAGAAAGAGAACAAAAATACTGTGGCGTCAAGTGTGATTTAGCCTTTTTTTTTATGTGGACGAGAATTTCAATCTTGATATCAAATTACCATTGTGACAATCATCACAACCTTCAGAACGGTAAAGACGCAAACCAACCACAGGTCCACAGCTCACAAGAAGCCCCAAATGGAGCAGCAGAGCACCAATGGCACCAAAACTGCAGAGACCGATCATCAGGGCAAGCAACACAAAGGAGCAGCGAAAACTGAAGCCTAAATGGTGCTTGGGACTGAAACTGAGTCGCGTGTCATCTCTGGTAATGCATCTCGTCGAGGATGACGACGAGCGCGACGATGAAGGCGTAGTCGATGCCCGGGTTGACGGTGACGCTGTACGTGTTCTTCCCCAGCAGCGCGCTCACCACGCTGAACCTCCGGTCGATCTGCAACGACCAATCCATTTTCAGCCCAAGAACGCGATGAACAACCAGCAACGCTTGCCGATCGATGAGAAGGAGAGCCGTCGAGAGAGATATACTTGCCTTGGCGATGACGGTGTCGGAGTCGCCGAGCGAGACGGCGCAGGCGCCGTCGTGGTAGCTGCCGGTGATCCTGAAGTCGGAGGCCTGCTCGGCGTCGTTGCTAGCGAGGAAGACGCTGACCTTGGTGGACCCCCGCAGCTGGATCACCGACGGCTTCACCACGGTGAAGAGCAGGTCACGCCGGCTGGTGCTGTCGCCCCGGAACACCTTCCACCGCGTGTTCAGCATCAGCGCCTGCGTGCGCGCAACAATCCCCATCAGAGCGCGCGTCAGGAAGGGAGAGAAGAGGGATTAAGGAATCAAGTGGGGGATCGATCGAGCTGAGCGTTACCGATTCCTGGACGGTGAGGACGGGGCGGCGGTCGGCGTCGACGAGGAGGCAGCGGCGGCGGAGGCTGAAGAGCACGCCGTCGACGCGCAGCACGAGCGCGCCCGAGGCCGCGTCCGTGACGGCGAAGTCGCTCCCGGACATGCTCAGCGCCTTGGCCACCGCCAGCGACGCCGCGTCCGCCGCGCAGAAGCGCGCGTCCACCACCGCCAGCGCCGGCACCGCCGCGTCATCCATCTCCATCGCCATCGCCATCCCGACGCCGCCGCGGGTGCGCGTGGCCGCTGCGGCGAAGGCAAGGAGCTGGCTCGAATGGGATGCGACCAGACTGGGCGCCCGCACGCGTCTTCTGTTCCCCCTCTCCTTGCCAAGTTTGACCAGGCGGCCACTCAGGTAGGTAGGCTCGCAGCAACAGTACGAGCAATGGCAGCTCGGTTTCCGCGATCAAATTTGACTAAAAACAAGCAAACAGCTTCTGTAACACGGGCACACGGATACAGATTGCACTGCTGCATCTAGATCTCAGATTCTTGTAGACGCAGGTATGAACACGAATTGTTCGAAACTTCGAAGGACGAATTCGGAAAGACGACGAATCTGCGTTTACTTCGTCAGGTGGTGTAGGGTGCACACGTGTAAGCAGAGAAGTGGATAGATAGCCTTTTTCTCTGTTCTTTTTTTTTCTTTTCGATGACGCGTCTTGTTCATTCATTCCCGTGGGATCACGAATAACGCGAAGGAAGAAATGACGATGGCGCACATTAAAGAATCAAAAGTCCCCTGCATTGCGTTCGCGTAGTAGTGCCTTTCTTTTCCGTTTTCTTTTTCCTTCTTTCGAGAAGCCAAACGCGGCAACACGCCGTGTCACTTGTCTGATCGAGAAAGTGTGAACTGGTCCGCCGCCCATTTCGGTGTCGGTCGGCTTCGTCTCTGTACAGCTAGCGCCGCGGGGAAGGTTTCCGGGTGGGCCGACATGCGAGGCCCACTGCAAGACACCACGTTTTGCAGATCCGTGGGCCAACGAACACATGTTTCCCAGGCCCATGCTTAAGACTAGGTCCGTCCATTCATCGCGGCCCACTAGCGCCTCAGATTTTCCGTTCTCGCGTCACCGGTGGCGCCGCGGTACCGGAGGGCGGCAGCTCACCGCCTTCGGGCGTCGGTGATGGACCAGTAGGAGGCGGGAGAAAATTTCTTCTCCTATCGGTCGGCCGGCCTGTCACTGCTCGATCTGGTCCGCAGGGTTGGGACTTGGGACCGATGGCCAGCACCGCATGCCGGATGAGGCCACGGGCCGGGCGGCGCGCTCGCGGGCACGTGGTCACTCACTCAGATCATCCTCCCGCCGCTCGCGCGCGAGCTGGAGCTTTGCCGAGTTGCCGACCGCGCAGGCCTGCAGCTCGCCGTCGCCCCGTGGGGTGAGCAGTATTGGCAGCAACCACGGCAGGTAAAGAGTAAATAAAGATGGTGAGCCAGCCGATGAGCGAGGGAGCGGCAGTGGCGACCGGCGACAAGGCGCTAAACGCCCAACCGCCAGGTCAGTGGCTTCACAGTAGGCGCGCAATTATTCGCGCGGCGCTCGGTGCCAAAACGCCGCCATGTCCTTGGCGCCGTCGTCTTCCTCCTCCTCCGGTAATGCGTGCAACTCTTGCCCGGCAAACGGACACGGAGCCTCTGTTGCCTCACCTGCATCTGCAGCATGCCCGTCTGGCCGTCTCTCAGTCACCACTCACAACCCCCTGATCTCTCTCTACGGAGTACTTCTCTAGTCTCCCGTACGCATGCCCGTGTATTCAAACTGTTTTTTTATTAACCTCGCCAACTCACCAATTCACCATACAGGAGTACGGAGTATCGGACGAACAAGACAGCTGCATGCCCTGCACAAGCATGCATACAAAGTGGCTGTGGGTGCATACATGGTTTATATCGGATTGGAATACCGTCGGCCTTTTTTTTTGTGGAATTTGCTTCATTTTTTGACCGACATGCCAATATATGCACTGCCTAACAACAGCTTGGGCCATGTAGCTGCTGCTGCAGGTGTCGTTGTTTCTCGGTCGGTACTGATACATTATTCATGCCAAAATCTTGATGGAGAAGGTACAGTGACAATGGTCGGTGGTCCACATCAGTTAGGTACTGCAGCACTCCGCTTTGAATGTACAGTGACAATTGGAGACAGGGATCGACGGATTAAGGAAAAAACGCTGACGTAGAGCACAGCCAACGCTTTTCGAGTACAGGTGCTATCCAGGGGAAGAACAAGAAATGAGGAGAGGCATCTACGTAGACACAGCTAAAAGCTCACTGCTGGAGCTGGACACATGCAGCTAGCGTAGCAGGAGGCCAACCGAGCTTTAAGCCAAAGAGCTTTACTACAAAACCAAGCAAAACAAACACACTTGCAAAGCAAACAACATCTTCACTAAAAAAAGGCGTTCGATGACCAAAAGAAAAATCGAGGCGAATCGAATCAACCAATCAACTAGTCCAAACTCCAAACCAGTGCCTGCCGCTTCGAGTTGAAAATTGAAGCCAATTTGTTTTTGCTGTGCTGCCACTGCCGTGACGTCTCATCCACACACCACACAGGTGGTATGCCAAGGAAAAGCTCACCGGCCACTAACGGCGTCCAAGACCAAGTTGAAAACAACGAAATTATCGCACATTAAAAGTGGTCAAGTACGCTAACTGCTCGCAGGCTCACGCATGCCACAGTACGTGGCGTACGGGCCCTATCATCCCCTCATCTGAGTTCTGATTCGCTTTTAATTACTGTACTACGGAGTACTCCTACTCCTTGGTTCTGTTGGGGCTTTACCAAACGCACTTGCTCTGCCTTATCGGATGAGATTGTTTTTTGAGAAGAAAAATATGAAATACTGGAGGAGATTAGCTAGACCAGATGAAACCAAATGATGAACAAACGTCTGCGTCCACTCGTCCACAGGATACGGAATAATTCATCTCCTGCCAGCTCAGCAAGATTCAACGCTGGGCCCCACACCGTCAAAACCCAAAACCCACCCCATCCAACACCTTAATTCCATATCAATAAACAAGGACACGTCCCGACCCCACCGCCAAGCCAGGTACGAGGCTGACCGTGTGGCCCCACTCCTTGGACCAGCGTCGCGGCCCACCTGGCAGCTGCCGGAGCCCCCCGGATCTGGGCCCGGTAGCGGACAAGAATATCTCACGGGCCACGAGGGTGCGGGGCCCAGACGTCAGCGACGCCCGTGACGCGCTGCGTAATAAGAATGTGTTCTCTGACGCGTAGCCGTATAAATCTCGTTACACTCACACGCTGGGCTTCGTCTTCCTCGCTTCACCGCTCTGAATAATCACGCGCTAAGCGCACCCGCGAATCTACCCGCGCAGCCCAGCGGGCCAGCCAGAGATAGGAGCTCCTCGAGGCCGCCGCCATGGCCGGCCTCGTCGGCGTGCTCCGGCAGCTGGGGGATCTCGCCGAGTGAGTGCTGCTACCTGCTCCGCTTCTGTGTGAAAGCGCTAGGTTCTGAAGGCGTGTGTTTGCAAACTTTTTCTGAGGCTTGTTCTGTCGCTTGTGGCCGATTGCGATACCCCTCCTTCTTTGTTCTGGGAGTGCTTGTGTGTAGTGTAGTGGGCAAATTCCTGAGCTCATTTGCTCAGTAAAGTGGGGAATTCGCTTTTTAGCTTTGCTGTACAGGTTGGATTATGCTGCGAATGGTACATGTGTATAGGTGATTTTTGCAGCTTCTCGTCCAATTTAGGCACATCATTCGTGTTGCTTCTTTGGACATGATTTTCAGGTAGTGTTTTTTTGAATTCCGGTACAAATTGGGGCTGAGGGTTCGAATTCACATCCATTTCAGGGGTGCTGAGATGGGTGAATATGGGAATTGCATTGTCTGACGTCTTTGTTACACGCATTGGAGCTCACCTAGTAGTTAATCATAACACAAGTTATGAGATTAGACGATTTCTTTAAATCTGGGGTATTTTTAGGTAATATCACGTGACTTGTGGACATGGGTTGAAGTATTTGACCTTGCTTGGTCACAACTTTCTGCGGTTGATAAACAAGGCTTCATTAGAGTATTTGACCTTATCTGGGTCTGTTGCGGATATCATAATTGCAGTGAAATACTTCGGAGTCGCAATGTGACAACTCGCTTTTTATGTGGAACAAATTTCCAGTGCTTAAATGTTTTTTTTTCTTTAAAAAGAAGGACTAGGGGTGATTGGCATATCCTTTTTTGTGACTAACTAGCTTTATCATTCAAACTACGGGATTGGTTAAAATTTTACAGACGCATATGCTTCTAATTTGGGCTCAACTTCAGCACGAAAATTGATAACATTTGGTCTTTGTTGAGTTGGTTGTACTACTGTTTGTGTGTGAGAACATCTTTACATTATCTGTTGTTTCCATACATGTTGGTATTTCAAATTAATTTTGGTTAATTAGCCAAATTCAATGTTGTTGAGAAATTACAGTAATTATTTCCTTTTTCATAATTTTGCATGTTATCGTGTTCTCAGTTAGGGCTGCTGTGCATGAACATCCAACTATTCTCCTTAGATAAGTTTACATCTCAAGATAAGTATTGGATAAAGCCAAGTAGCCAACTTGTTTAGATGTAGGAGTTCAGTTGTTGATTGATAGTACTTCCAAGTCTCAGTATTCCTGTCCTAATGGCATCATAATAGTCGGCATGCAATTTTTCAATTGGCTTTATCTTTGCATCAAGTGTTTTTGTTTCCCTCCATGTGCAATAGGTTTGCGGCTGAAATTTTTCATGACCTTCATGAAGATGTGATGGCCACTGCTTCTAGAGGACATGGTTTAATGCTCCGGTTGCAGCAACTAGAGGCGGAATTTCCGGCAGTTGAGAAGGCAATAATATCCCAGACTGACCACTCAGATTATCCACATGATGATGGTTAGCCAAAAAAAGTTGTGCATACCTCGTAAAATTTCTTTTGGCGTGGCTCTTATTTCAAGAAGTTCTCTGTGTGTTCTCTTGTAGGTGTCGACTGGCATGCTAATCTTCAACTTAAACAGAATATGATCACACAAGGAGATATGCCTCGTTTCATTTTGGATTTGTACGAGGAATGCCGTGGCCCACCACACTTGTTCACGCTGGATAAGTAGGGAGATGCTGTGTTGTATGAAAATTTACTGTGAACAAGTTTTCTGCAATTACACACTTGGATTGTTCTTCAGGTTTGATGTTGCTGGTGCTGGAGCCTCCTTAAAACGATATTCAGACCCCTCTTTCTTCAAGACTGCTACCTCCAACATGTTAGAAATGGATGTTTCAATCGAAAAGAAGCCCCGTAGAGTTAAGGTATGTTAAAAAAGGCCAACTCACCAAGTTTTCGCTAAAAAAAAACTTGCCCAAGATTGTTTTTCACTTTGTCCTACATACTTGGTGTCTTTTCCTACTTAATTATGTTACGCACAAACATAACATGTGAAGCTAGCTGTTATTCTTCTATTTCAAAAGGTGAAAGTTATGGTAATGCCTATTATGGTTACTGTATTGGCTTGAAATTCTTTTTTCTTCTTTAAATTGACTGATCTTGCTAAAATAATTAAATTGTATGTGAGAGTGAGTTTTAAATTAGGATCCTGGCAGATTTTGGAAGGTTTGCCAGGCCAGAGTACACTGTTCATATTCCATTTGTTGATAATAGCTAATAAGTTGTCATCTCACCTGGCCGTGTTTTTTTTTTTCGAAATTGGAACATGGCCTTTCCCCTAGGAACAACCCTCTTTGTATGTGCTCTATTCGCTCTAGTTTGTTGCTTTGTAGATCTGGATACATCCAGTTCTTTTTGAGACCCCATATAATTTTTAAAGGAGCTATGTTCTTCAAATCCGAAACTTACTTGCCTGTCTTCATTCAGAAGAAGGCTATGCGTTGGAGGAAAGGGGCAACACTTGAATCATTACTCATCGCAAACTCTGAGTAAGTTTGGTGCCATTTCTTTGGTCAGGACTGACAAGCATCGGATTCATCCACAGCAACCAACATACTTAGTTTATGATCAGATCGAATTTTCCATGTGGTAATACATCTTTTTTTTTTGGGTAAAACTGGCAGATCTCACACTACCCCGAAGGATCGAACTTCTAGGAAAGTTCCACCTAGAACAACAAAGTTGAAATCCAGGCATCCACGGAGTCCTGATCATAAAACTATTAGCAGAATCTGCAACGAGCATCTGCAAGAAGTAATTTCGTCGCAACAAAAGATTTTGTCCAGATATTCTGGAAGGCAATACCATGTGAAATTTAAGTCAACCGACTTGAGTGAAACAGAGAATTTTGGTGCCATTGTTCAGTCTTCTGGTAAACTGGAACTGACTAAAGTTGTTCCAATAAATGAATCTGATACCATGGAGACTATATCTGCACCTACTGATGGAACAGCTTACCTGGAGCTAGGTGATAAACAAATTCTGGGGAAACAACATGAAACTTTAGAAAAAAATGGCATGGTCCATGACTCTGGAAAGGTGCAGGATTGTCCAACCTTCCAGGTTGGCGAAAGTAATCACAGCTCGCATTCAGGACATGATGAGAAACCCATCCTAGCTGGGGTTCCTGCTGATCAAGATGCTGATGGCTGCAGGCCCGATGACATTTGTAGTGATCAAGACAACTTCATCGACGCTCTTAACAACATGGAGTCAGAAGGAGAAGCAGATCCTGAAATAGAAACTGAATTTGATCCCAGTGCCAACGTGGAACAGATTGAATTGAACTGTGACCGTAAGGAAGATGAAGGTGCATTGTATACAGAGTCTCCAGAAGTAGATCCTGCAATAGACTCATCGCCTGGGTTCAACAGTTTGTGCAATGTTGGAGAACCAACCTGTACGGACTTGCTAGGCGATTCTGCTCCCCCTGCAGTGTTAGCCACTAATGGTCCAAGCTCTGCATCACAATCTGGAAGACAATTGAATGGTGTTGATACCAAAGATGAAGAGCCTTCTGATGATGAGGATCTCATGGATGTGAGCTCATCATCTAGTGTAGCTTCTGACAACGCTGACTTACAAACCAACGAAGATCTCTATGGTTATCACTATCAAACTGGTGATCATGCAGCTGTTATCCATAGTTCTGCCAAGACATCTAGTGGCTTGGATGGTAAGTACCAAGTCTTTTCATAAAATCTATACTTATTTGTTACATTAAATCTAACTTTGCTCATTTTTTGCTTTGTCACTATTTTTCTTACCAATATAGTTATTGTCTTCTCTGGCCAGGTATGGCTATCAGCAGCACTGATTACACTGACAAAGTATCTCATTCAGTGGAGCATGGCCAGGACGTTGTACCAGATGATACTTCTATTGTATCGAGCAAACCTAAAAGTGTTTCAGAAGACGAAGACAAACTCAGTTTTGGGATTGCTGATGATTTCCACCCAACCAAACCCAATCAAGAGGAAATACAGGAGATGGAGAAAGAATTGGAAGAAGGTGGATCTCTGGATACAGACATTTCACCTGGCATACTTGCATTATGGCCAGACAAGGACCATGTTATGTGCATGAATGATGCAGAGATGGACAACAATGCTACAGTTCCTAAAGAAACTGCTGCTGATACTGCCCCAACAGGTTTGAATCATGATGAAAACCATGATTATTTGGATGGGTGTTCTGTTGATTCAGGAATTGCGCCAGAACATTCAGGGACGTGCAATAATCTACCTGATGAATCATATGATGAGCTTGCTGAAGATACACACTCTTTACTAGATGATGGTCTATCAACACCTTTTAATAAGGATGTTGCAGATGATAATCAAGTAGTTGTGCTTGAAGGAGAGGCTTGTCCACCTAGCCTCAACACACACAAAGAGGATTCTGTGCAAGCATCTGCCACGGCCAGGGACTTCTCTGATGTTCAAGACCTTCCAGTAGTAATTCAAGATGTACCTCATGAGGAGACAGAAGCTTATGCAGGAGAGAAACTTGCACCCATGCCTGTGTCCTGCATGTTCAATGATGATACAGAACCACTGGAGATTGATGTGCCTCTAGCACCGAGTACTTACTCTCTACCTGACAACAGTAGTTCATGTCTAGAACAACATGCATCGACCGAAATGAAAGACATTGTGGAGAGTGGCAAAGCTGTGGTTGCAGAAGAATCAACTACTAGCAGGTTTGCAGATGACGCTGTACCTCCTGAAGAGGACTTCATTGAAGCTGACTTATATACTGTAAAAACAGAGGTTCTTGCTACAAATCCAACAGAAGAAGCCTCTAGTCATGATCTGCGACTACAATCTAGTTCTCCTTTAAGGGAAGGGTTGGAAAAGGTAGAAGCTACCCACAGAAATCTTGGGGAAGTAGATGCATCGGTAGAATGTATCTCTAAGAAGAATATGTTGCAGGCAGACAATATTCTTCCTCTTAGTGAAATAGAGCCTACAGGTCAAAAATGTAGTGACAGGGATGGTATTCAGTTTCTTTCCTCAGCACATTTTGCAGTAGAATCTGATTATCAAGAGGAATTACTAGAGGAGGCCAGTCATAATGCTGAAGTTCTCTCTCTCTGTGATTTGGATAAGGATGGTGCAGTAAGCCTGAATACTAACTCACTGGAGAAACAACCAGAGGATGTTGATCAAGATTTCGTGTGGGGGATGCCTGATCAAGATTCTACTAGTACAAACCCATTCATGGATCCTGCCTACATGATGAGCCACACTCAAATTTATCCCTCGCCCAGTATGAGTGGCCAAGCACGATTCCCTGGAGAACAGGATTTCCTTTCAGAACTTCCAGTACAACATGACAATATGGGATCAGCTGCTGATTCCTTTTGGGAACCTGCAACTCCACCAAATGAAGCTCCATTACCATCAGAAGCTATGACTGAAGAAGATTTCAGGTTCTTCTGCCATGAGTATCGTGAGATAGATTTTTCGGCTGGGTTCGAAGGTTGTCACAGTGAACCAGCCTCAGACTCTAACAATATGTCAAATGCTTTTCTGGTCAGTGAATCAGATTTTCCATGTCCTGTTTCTGCCTTGCCAGTGAAGTTGGACCAGGAAGCCTATGTTCACTCTAAGTTTGATTCTCAATGTGATGAATCTTCATCTACCATGGATGCACAAGGCGCCACATCAACGACCTTCTCTGGCAAAGAAGATCTCAAGGATGAGGCATCAGGAGTAGATTCTCATTTGAAATCCCATGCGTCTTTCAGTGATAACAGAAGCCCCGAATTAGATATGCTCTCTGGTCCAGTGGATTTACTGCAGGAACAGCACATGTTGTCTAGAGTTGATTCTCATAGTTCTCCTTTGTTGGATAAAGAGAAGACAGATGAAGAATGCTGTTTTCCTTCAAGCAACGTTGCCGAAGTGAAACAAGATCTGGAACTTGATGCCGATATTGTTCCACATTCTTCTGTTAATGAAAATGTAGACAGATTGGATGCTGCTGTACTAGTGGAACCAGAAGTAGGAGCTCGTGCCCTGGATGAATATGATAACCAGGATGTTCCATGTTGCTCAACTAGTGAGAAGAATGATACTCTTACTTTGGGCAAGCCTATTCTCATCCAGGGGTCAGAAGTTTGTGCCTTTGGTGAATTTGATTCTCCAATCATTATACCATCTTCAACTGATGAGATTGCAGACAATCTAGAAGCCTATCCTTTGAGGACTTCTTTTCGAGCAGAACAAGAGTCGGAATGTTGCATCTCAGGTGAACATGATTCTCAAATCACTCTATCCCCTTTGCTTGATGAGAAAATTGATGAACTGGATGGCCCTCCTCTGAGCAATGCTGCTGTAGAGGATCAGGAATCAGAAGTTTGTATTCCATGTGGACTTGATTCTCGAATCGCTCAATGTTCTTCAACTGCTGAGAATATACATGAATTGGATCATTCTCCTTTGAGCAATTCTGTTTTAGTCGATGTTGAATCAGAAAATAATCTCTCAGATGACTGTGATTCCCAAGTTACTCCATGTTCCTTGGTGAAAGACAAGATTGATGAATCTGAAGATGTTCAACCAAACCAAATTTATCCCGAGGAACTAGGGCAGGAAGCTCATGCATCCCCTGAATTAGACTTCCAACTTGCTACATGTTCCTTGCATGATGATAAGGTTGGTGAAATAGAAGGGCCTCCAGCATGCAATGGCCAGGTAGGATCAGAGAAGGAATCTGGTTGCTCAACTGAATTTGATTCCCAAACTGCACCATGTTCTTCAAATTCACCAGTAATAACTGACACAAGAGCATCGACTTCTACTCCTGACATGCTTAGTAACGAGGATACATATCAGTTGTCTGCTGGTCTGCCACCCTCTGTACAATTTCAAAATGATTCCTACGAAGATCCTCAAGCTCAAGCACCACCCCCTCTCCCTCCTCTCCAATGGAGGCTTGGAAGGCCTCGGCTAGGGCTTCTGAGTAGAAAAAGCTCTATGCCTGAGCCTTCAAATAGTATAGATCCTGATTTGCAGGCATCAAGCGAAGACATGGATATCAGGCTAGGTTTGCTTGATCGAATGGATAAATCAACAGAATCAGTATCCTCTCAAGCGATAAAAGAAGATGCATATCAGAGTTCTTTGTTAGATGGTAATGATCAAAATATAGAACTTGGAAGATCGTCGACTGGCGTAGTAACTGATGCTGCAAGGGCTGAACACTGTTGGCAATTCTCAGAAACTTCAGAGAACATTAAACAACAGGGCAATGTTTGTTCATCATCAGCAGGAGTGGGAGTTGATGAGCGTATGGATGCTGGGGTCCCATCAGCAACAGCAGAAGAGGAACATCTGGATGATTCTAGGATGGCACATGGAATAGCTTTAGACTCATCAAACCCTCCGTTTCCATTACCTACCGATGAACAGCAGGACCCCCAACTGTGCACCTTATCTTCAGATACTAGAGAAAATAGTGGGAATGACAGGTCAATGGATGCTAGTGGTGGCATGGAAAGCATCTCAACAAAAGGACGTGATTTTGAAAATAGGTGTTACCAGCAACCTCAGTATGTTGAATCATTCTCAGAGACTTCAGACCATGAAGAGCGTGCCACAAATGCATCAGAGGAGGGTGGAAAGAATCAGTCTAGTACAAGCGAGGCACTTCCAGACACAGCAAAACATTCTGCACCAGGCACATTGTTGAAAGAAGGGAATAGCCAGGAGAGTGAAATTTTACAGGAACAAAATATGTGTAGTTTTAAGGACGATCAGTCAGGAGGCCCATTGTCCAACTCAGAATCAAAGACACATCAAGATTATCCACATGATGAATATAACTTAGAGAGAGAAAATAGACACCATCCTAGCAACTCAGGCCCATTAGTGGGATGGCCTGGTGATAGAAGTAACTTCTTCAGTGGCCTGGATGAAGCTAGCTATGGACATGCTGATCAGCCACCTGTGATGGGATGGACTGTTGGACCTCAGATGATTCATCCTAAGTATGGTATATCAGTAGAAGACAACCAATTCGAGCTAAATATCACCGATAATCATTTAATCAAGAAGCCTATTTCGATAAAAAACATCCCAAGGAATCCACTGGTCGATGCTGTTGCTGCTCATGATAGAAGCTCGGTAATTTGCCTCCCTCATCCTGATATATTTTGTTTTCCATTTGTGTAGTCATGACACCTGTTGCTAGAGCGATCTAACGCTATCTATACTTGTTGCAGATGCGAAAGGTTTCAGAGCTTGCACCGTCAACAGACAAGCCAAAGCCCAACGAGAGAAACCTGTTGCTAGAGCAGATAAGAAACAAGGTTGGAGAATAAAAATGCTTTCTCCATTAAAAATAAACTAAAGCAATTGTGCATTTAATCTAACTCGTTTGATGTTTGCTCTTCCATCAGACATTCAGCCTGAAACCAGTGGATCCTGCTAAGCCAATAGCCATGAGATCTCCAGCCAGAGCCAATACTAGAAACTTGAAGGTTGCTGCAATCATAGAGAAGGCAAATGCCATCCGACAGGTTGTCACTCTGCTGTTAACTCCACTTCTTTCTTCGATGAATTGACTTCCATTTCGATTTTAATATGTCTCTTTTACTTATTTCTCTTGTTCATCGTACGGAACAGGCCGTGGGAAGTGATGACGAAGACGCAGATAGTTGGAGTGACGCATAAGATGCCCATGTTTTGCCCTCTCGGTGTTCTTTCCACAGCAGAAAGATGCCAATTCATCAAGACATCGTGGACAGGTTGGGGTTGCACAGCCATGTCATTTTTTGGTTAGCAACGGTAGAATTGTGTATAGTATATGCTTATAATCTTTTTTTTTCATTCTTCTCTTATTCTTTCGACCGATTATTTGTATACTTGCCTCTCCCAGCAGCAAAGGCTGTTGCGGTAGACATGACACGAGGAGAGCATGCATATTCTTCAGGTCTATGTAAATTAAACAGTTCTATCTACCAAGGAGGATTATGACACCAATGGTTCCATACAGAGTACAGACACGTAGTTACAAAAATATTAAGAGATCCACTCGTTAACATGATTATGCGACGATCATGAAACAATTGGAGGCGTATATGCACACTGCTGTAAATCATGTAACGCGACATTGTGACAGAGGAGAGAACTGGAGAATTGTATGTATATACACTATACAGGCTACACAAGAACTTCCATTGAAAGGCTGTACCCGGAGACGAGAGAAGAGAGGCCGATGGCCACGAAGGCGAAGAAGGCCATGCTGATGGCCGCCGCCGCCGAATCGGTGAACAGGTTGTCCGCTTTCTGGCGCATGTAGTCCGTCACCGGCGCCGGCGCGGACATGGCCGATATCAAGAAATAGGCGACCACCTGCACCAACGACCGATCATTCCAGTTTCCTTCGTCATTCAGAAAAAAGCGAGACAGCAAATGCGACCGGCGGGTGGCGGCGCTGGCGACACGACGTTGCCAGGTTGGCCACCGGTGGTTGGATTGGATCGTGATCGTTGCGAGACGCATCCACATGCGCATCCCCAATTCAACTCACCTGATCTCCGGCGAAGTCGACGACGGCCGACGCCTTCCTCGTTCCGATGACGTCCCGCCCGGAGCCGAGGCGGTGGGCGTCGCGCAGGAGCTGCGCCGTGGTGTACAGCCACGCGAGGATCGAGATTCCCAGGCAGTAGCTGCACGGAGACGCTCGCGATTTCTTTCAGCCGCCATAGGAAATTTGCAAAAATGCGGGGAGTGGATTGGGAACTGGGTACAGTAGTACTGACTTGTATTCGGGGTATTGGCGGAAGTCCTGGCTGCCGCCGTGCCCGTGCTGGTTGGACGCCATGACGACGAGGGCGAGGAGGGAGAAGAGCCACGCGGCGGCGCGGAGCAGCAGCCGCGCCCGCGCCGGCGCGCCCTCCATCTTCCACCGCTCCACCATCGACCTCACGCCGCCGCCGCCGGCCGCCGGCTCATGCTGCTCGTCAACGCCGCCGCCGCCGCCGTCGACGGCGGCCGGTTCCGGTTCCGGGGCCGGGGCGACGCTCGGCGGCGCGTCGGCCGGGACGGGCTTCGACATCGGCGGATCTCTGGCGGCGGCGCGCGCGCGAACGCAATTTGCTTTCCCCGCACGGACACGCGAACGACTTGTTCGACGAGAGGCGAAGGCAGCGAAACCGACGTGGGGAGATAGCCAGATAGACGGACGGGACGGGAGGGGGAGGGCGTTGTGTGACGACGGGCCTGCACGAGCACGGGCGACGCCGACGCGCGACACGGTTTGGTTTAGGGTTTTTTTTTTTTCACCGCCCGTGGTTCGGCGGCCGGCAGAGCCTGCGGTCCGCAACGGCAGTTGTAGTCAGTTGCCTGCGCTGGCAATGTGTAGCTTGCGGACATACCCGGCGTTGTTGATAGGCACACGCACACTCACGGTCACGGACGCGGTGCGGCATGAGCGAATCACCACAGCGCGATATGGCCCGAGGGCATGGCATCTACGTGTGGCCTAGATGCGTGTGTGTGTCTACGAACTGAATGACTAGCTAGTGTTACTCGGGCCGTGCCTGGTTGTTAGGCTACGTGGGCCTGTGTCGCAGGCCTTTAGCCCATATGTCTATGTTGGCCTGTGCCCTACTGTAGGCCGAAATTGCAGCCACACAATTTCATCGGCAGCACGCACTCTCGTCGCTCGGCGTACAAACAAAGTTCAGAAAGGTAGCCCAAGATAGAAGAAGCAGTGATATCAGTGGATCGTTGAGTTTTACTCAAAAAAAAAACAGTGGATCGTTTTTCTTTTTTAACAAAACAGAATTGCTCGACCGATCGATAATCGTTCAAAAGCCAGTAAATACTGATTCACTGGCCCAAGAAGGAAATGGTAAAAAGGAAAAGGAAAACGTTGCGCCGTGCTTAATCATTGATCCAGTGCAACACCTGTTTTCTTTGTTCTCTTTCGGTCGTTGCTGACAAACGAGCGAGCAGAACCCAACCTCTTCTCAAAATAAAAAATAAAAAAATCCAGAACCCAACCGCGCCCACCAGATCGATCCCCAATCCGACCGGACGAGCAGCCTACCGACGACTCACCCGACCCACCGGGCCCAACCAATCAACGATCCCCAGAAATTGCTAGAAAATCATCGTGCGATTTCCTCACGTTCCGGACCTCACCAGACGAAGAACACTCGCGACCAATTCGCACAGGCAAACAGGCAGTGTGTGTTCCCCGGCATCATGTGTTGTGCTACCCCACAGCCGCCACGCCAGCTCCGGATCACCATCCAATCCATTCATCCTCATCCCAGTGCGCGTCCATCCAAGAACACGGAAAAGCAACGATGGCGACGGCGGTTTAGTCTAGTTCGTTCGGGAGCTGACGAGTGATGAGCTGAGCTGAGTAGGTCGAGGTGTTTGCGTCTCAAGAGAGAGATCACGGCGGTGGTTGGTTGCCGGGGTCGATGACGGCGGAGACGAAGGCGCCGCTGCTCGAGGGTAGCCGGAGGGGCGCGACGCCGGCGCAGACGATCGGGAACATCGTCGTCTCCATCGTCGGCACCGGCGTGCTCGGCCTGCCCTACGCCTTCCGTAACGCCGGCTGGCTCGCCGGCGCACTCGCGGTCGCCGGCGCCGGGACCGCCACATTCTACTGCATGCTGCTTCTCGTTAGTACTCCGTACTTAACTACCGCTTCTTGATTAGTAGGTAGATTAATCTTTGATTCAGAATCTTATCCTTTCTCTTCATGCTGTAGCTGGAATGCAGAGACAAACTGCGAGAGCAAGAAGAAGCAGCGGCAGAGGTTGAGGAGCATGGCCACGAGCATCGCTGCCGCAACTACACCTACGGCGACCTCGGCGGCGCGCGGCGGCGGCGGGCAGCCGTTCGCCGGCCGGGCCGCGGTCGCGGGCGCCCGGGGCGTCGCGTTCGCCGCCGGCTTCGCCGTGTTCTGCTTCGAGGGGTTCTGCATGACGCTCGCGCTGGAGGCGTCCATGTCCGACCGGAGCAAGTTCCGGCCCGTGCTCCTCCAGGCCATCGCCGGCGTCACCGTCGTGTACGCCTGCTTCGGCGCCTGCGGGTACCTCGCCTACGGCGACGCCACCATGGACATCATCACGCTCAACCTCCCCAGCAACTGGTCCACCGCCGCCGTCAAGGTCAGCAAAAATCCAGTTCCAATGGGTACGATACGAACCAGCTCATGGTCGCTATCGATGACAGCAAAAGATAATTCATTTTCCGGCAGGTGGCGCTGTGCATCGCGCTGGCGCTGACGTTCCCGATCATGATGCACCCGATCCACGAGATCGTGGAGGCGCGGCTGCTGGCACCGGGCGGGTGGCTGCGGAAGCACTCCGGCGGCGGCGGCGGCGGAGTCCTGGAGCGGGCGGCGCTGCACGCGAGCCGCGTGGCGGTGCTGGTGGCGCTGTCGGCGATCGCGTGCTTCGTGCCGGCGTTCGGGTCGTTCGCGTCCCTGGTGGGGAGCACGGTCTGCGCCCTGCTCTCCTTCGTGCTGCCCGCGCTGTTCCACCTGCGCGTCGTGGGCGGCGCGGGCGTGGCGCGGCGCGCCGTGGACTGGGGCATCCTCCTCTTCGGCCTCGCGTTCGCCGCGCACGGCCTGTACGCGGTCCTGTCGCGGCACTGACGAACACGAACTCTATCGGGCACGGCGATGGGCACGTTTGGAACATAGGGATTTCTTTTTTCACTTTTTTTTGCCAAAAATCCGACAGGGGTGTATAAAATTATTGATACGTTTTGAACAGGCCTGCACCTTCGATTTGGAGGGTTTGTTTGATGCCTTACGGCCGCTTGATTTACACGTACCAAGTCAGAAGCCTAGCACGCAATGCAAGGTTACACAAGTTCAGAGCGTGGCTGATATGTGATCGCAGTTCGCAGATATAAGCTGCTGATGTAGTACTACGCTACTGTTCTGGTTCTGGTGGCGGGCTTGGCTTTGGCTCGGTGTTCCGCCGTTTCTCTCGCTGGCATCCATGACCGCAACGAACGGACCACATGCACGAGCACGATCAGATGGAGAACGGGCGGGGAAGGAGCTGGCTGGAAACATGCGCGCCCACCAGCCTGAACTAGCTAGGTGGTTAGGTCATGGTCTGGCAAGGATTTTGTTGCGATTAGTTTACTCGCCCTCTCGGTTAGTCGTTTAGTTTTAGTTTCGAGTCAAAATTCTCTAGTTTAAATCAGGTTTATAAAGAATTTAGCATGCGTGTAAGTTCACCGCGTGTATATGGTTTTAAAGAGGTTATTTGTCAATTGTTGCCACCAAGGCCATGTGAGGCCCATCCATCTGTCGTATGCTAGTACTCTTATATTTACGTTTACATTTTGTAATTAAAATGATTGTATTTTTCATTAATGACATTGGCAAATCTCACACCATCAACACGAATAGTTATATTCACATCGCTAACAAAAAATTCATCATTGTAATTTTGTATATCATACGAAGATAAATAAATTAATACTTAGCAATTATACTGAACTCCAACCACCAAATAGTAAATTTACTCCTTTTTATCAGTAAGATACGTACGAATATCAAGATTCAAACTTTAAAGTCTTTAGTCAATGATTAACCGATAAATCTTAATTTTTGTAATATAAATTGATATGGTTAGATGTTTCTACTCAGATGTATGCTCCAATGATTATGAGCTTATAATATTAAATAATAGTTATAAGATAAATAAATGGTTAAAATATAATTTGAGAAACTACTCCCTCAGTCCCAAAATATAGCAATGCTTAAACCTTTTTAAAAGTCAAACATTTTAATTTTACCTATAAATAGCAAAATAATTGTAAAGATTAATAACATAAATATATTAATAGATTTATTATGAAATCAACTATTATAATATATAATTTTTTATTTTAAAATAATTTATTTTAGAGATATATTGTTGGACAACTTTTAAATAGTTTGACTTTCAAATTAAACGTAGCGGGACGGAGGGAGTATATCAAGTTAGATCACGGCTTATAAATTAAAACGATGAGAGTATATAGAGTAACTCTAAGACCACATTCTCATCCAGTCATGCCCGTAAATGGGCAGTCGCAGAAATCAGAACGTGGTTGAAGGAGCGTGGCATTGCTGCCCAAACATACCGTATGCACAGGGCATAGGACAACACTGGAAGATATTTCCGTTTTCGAGAACCAAGGCCTTGCATGCCTTTAACCAAACTGAACAGAATGAAAAATTTGCCTCGACAAATTCTCAAAAAAAAAAAACAAACTGTTAAACAGAAACTAACGCAAAGGAGTTACAAACAGCTGAATCAAAGACCATCAAGATTTATACTAGCATATCCATCTAGAGTGAATTCACAGACATAAGTGTATATATGCTTGTTTTAGACGCACCCGGTCAGGTGCATTAGGAACACGGCCGACTGGTTCAGAACAGTGAACAGAAGCCGAACGCGCAAAATTACAAGTTCAGAGCATTGCAGATATATGTGCTCCGCCGATCAGTGAACAGAAGGTGGAGTTTCACTGTAGTAACACGTGTGCTGTGTGCGTCCCTTTGACCCGCACAGTATCAGAATCCCGATGCAGTTGTAGAATAGGTGCTCTTCGTGACGTGCACGGACTAGCCTGGTTAGAAACCCGATTAGTAAGCCCACGATGCAGCTAATTGCAGCAGTACTTTGCTTCGTTTATGCGCTAACGCAGAACAGTAACAAAAAAAAACAGTTTTCCTGCTTTATTTATGGAGGACATTGTCTCCGGTGTCGACAGCACACGCAAGAAACGATAAATTTGCAGCGTTTAGATATTTGTACGTGAAATTATAAAAAGCGCAGGGGGAGGAGCAAATGCTCCTCTGCCAGCGTACAGAACATTGAAATTTGGGGGCAGGGTACATTGGATTTCAATAAATTTTATCATCTGGTACTGTACCACGAGAAGAGCCTCGTAAAAAATACATTCAAAACTTTCACGAGAAGAACAAGGGGGTCAGGCTATATTTGCCGGTACACTACACCAATGTGGCCACAGTGAGATGATGCCTTTCATTTTATTGCACGCGTGCTTTTCATTCACATTTGTTTTTGCAAAGGAACAGTGAGGTGTCGTGTCATGGCATGGGCCGTGGAGTCCGGTGGCGTTGAAGATCCGGCCACCTACCTACGGAGTACATGTACATGTCCTGAAATGGCAGTCATCAAGACATGTCAACCGGATTGGAAAGGCGATGAGGCTTCTGCCTCTACTCCGTAGAGAGTAGAGTCCCGCTCTTGGGCAATGCGTTGCATGTTCCATGCTTCATGCTACTCCCTCTGTCCCGAAATATAAGTATTTGTTGACTTTTTCTGTTCACGTTTGACCGCTCGTCTTATTTAAAAAATTTATGAAAATATTAATTTTTTTGTTATGACATGTTTTATCATTGTATATATTTTAAGCATATCATAATAATTTTTATATTTTTATAAATTTTTAAATAAGACGAGCGATCAAACGTGATGCGCAGAAATCGAGAAATGCTTATATTTTGGGATGGAGGGAGTACTTGTATGTGAACACTGCTCAGTGCAAGCGTGCATACTGCTGCTTCACTGCTTCTGAACTTTCATGTTTCAAGTGTAAAAACTAAAAAGAGATATGCATTATTGAAATTGTTTCGAGCTAAAACGTTTTATGAGACACTGTTTGAAGAGGAGCTATATTACAGGCTGTTCATTTTGTGCTACTTTTATTTATATTTAATGATAGGCATGGGGTAGGGAATAACATAGGCTGTGTTCAGTTTCAAAAAAGAGAGGGAAAAAGGGGTGAAAAAGTCACATCGGATACTGTAGCGCACTGTAGCACTTTTCGTTTGTTTGTGGTAAACATTGTCCTATCATGACCTAACTAGGCTCAAAAGATTCGTCTCGTCGTGTACATCAAAATCTATGTAACTAGTTTTTTCATTTACCAAAGTTTAGTACTCCATACATGAAGAGAGAGATTTGATGTGATTTGATGTGATAGGTGAATAGTGAAGTTTGGAGAGAGAATTTTGGGGAGTTTTTGGGAACTAAACACAGCCATACTACTCTTGGATCTATGATGATTACTGAATTTTGCAGCAGGAGATGATGGAACATGCTCTTGAATCGGTTAGGTCAGCATTTACTCACCTTTTGTACGGTAGCAAGTAAAACCGGGCGCGCCCTTTACTTTGCAAGCATGCATGCATGAACACACCTCATCACTTGCACGGATATGGTAAAATAATCATGGAGCCAGGAGGAGATACCTCGGCCACAGGCCTGGCCTGCAGCAATGGCGTCAAGCAAGGACATATGTCTGCTGATGAGACTACGACTTCTCACGCACCTGCATTATTAGCAACAACACAGAATGAAGCTGTGAAGAGAGTATACTCATGAGAGCGATCCAAGAACTGGATGGATCGGCCGTCGGCGTGCTTGGTAAGAACAAGCCGTGGAGCTCAGGATAGATAGCGCTTCAGATTGATAGACAGAACCTTCAGAGAAAGAGGAGAGATTCACATGTCTCTCTATCTCTTTCTCCTCATCGCTCCAATCTAGTGATTTCCTAGGCGCTATCCCTCCTGAGCTTCAGGGATTGTTCCATACCCTTTCCTTCTCCTCAGATCTTCTATCTTTCTGATGTGTAAACTCTATATATCTAAACAGCAGCTACCAGCTTCTTTGTGGAGGAACAAAGGACCAATGGTGGCTGGTCACATGCTAACAAAACAAGGGCGCAAGAACTAGTATCATGGTGAGAGCTTGAGAGAGAAAGAAGAAGATGAGGTGAGAGCTGCTGCTTAGGTTTGTGTAGCTAGAGCCAGCGAACTAGTGCTGGAAGTGAAGATGGAATGGCCCCCAAGTCCCTTGCCCTATTTATAGTGAGAAGACGATCACCCAAGACTCTCTCTCTCTCTCTCTCTCTCTCTCTCTCTCTCTCATGGACTGTGGAGTGAGACAACTGTCACACTTGTTGAGGCATGGGGGAGGGAAACGGGGGAGCGGAGGCCTCTCCGGTGTTTCTACTCCAAAACCTTTGCTTTCAGCTGAAGCGAGCGAGGCCAAGCCGCCAAGGCCATGGCCACTGCCACCTCTAGTCCGCTACTACTCCTACGGTGCATCTGCATGGGTGTGGTGGCCAGGGCCAGGCCATGGCCTTGAGCATGCAGCTTCTTCATGGCTCCTGCCCTAATAAAGCGTGGTGTCACTGCTCTGGCACCACACGTCCTCGCCTCACCTTTCCTTTCTCCATCCATGTACCGTCTCACACCGTATCAATAACAATATGACACATGCTAGAGACAAGGGTACTCGCCATGCATGAATGAATGATGAACCGTGAGTGAAAAAAAAAGAAATTGAGAGAGAAGAAAGAGAAACACCCCGGTACAGTGCTAGGGCACTACCGCTAGTAGCTTGCACGCTGCACGTAAGATATCTGACAGCAGATAATCGCCCTGTTTAGTTTGACACTAAATCATTCCCATCCCTAAATCCCTGCACCTGCTCCGTGTTATTTTTCACTTGTTACTGTTACTGACACGGGTGCGAGTGAATGATCATTAAACGTGGGTAAATAAAAAAACTAGTTACATGTTTTGATGTACACGACGAGACGAATCTTTTGAGTCTAGTTAGGTCATGGTAGGACAATGTTTACCACAAACAAACGAAAAGTGCTACAGTGTCCGATGTGACATTTTTACTTCACTTTTTCTCTTTTCACGTGAACTAAACACGGCCTGTGAGATATTTCTGACACTAAATCATTCCCATCAATGTAAATCCCTGCACCTGCTCCGTGTTATTTTTCACTTGTTACTGTTACTGACACGGATGCGAGTGAATGATCGGAACGAGATCCTCTGCAGTTTTATTTTCTACCTCCGAGGGACGTAATAAAGCTGCCGGGGCCCTTCAGCCTGCAACCAACAGCAAACTTGCTCACAGCAATCCCTTCCCACAGAACAACACAGCCCCGAGAGGTAACGATGGCTTTGCTTTTATTAAAAAAACTAACACGGCCGAATAGGCAGGAAAAGACGATGGCGTATTTAAATAAGGTGTTGAAGTACTCATAGACTAATAAAATAGGGATCAACAGGTACATACATCTTTATCACTTTTGTCTAAAAAATTGTTTTACTTTTGTTCTAAGTTAAACTTTAATAATCAAATTTATATAAAATATATTAATATTTTTATATCAAATAAGTAAAATTACATTTATCGTGAAAAATATTTGCATAACTATCTTATGTTTTTATGTCTGTACATGTACATTGATACCTTTTATTACCAGCAAGAAAGTACGTGCGGCACGTACATTAAAAAAAATTAAAACCTCATAACAAACACTTAATTAAGTCAAAAGAATTAAAAAGTTCAACATCTAAATATTAAATCAGATAAGAAAATTTATAACATGAGCAGTAGAAGAGTAGATACATATTGCCTCCGTTATGCGGCCGACCTCGCATGCTCGGAGGCTGGCGCGCGCGGGGACTCGACGCGTAAGTATTTGTAGTCGATGAAAAAAGTAGCCTGCAAATATTAAAAACCTTTTAAAAAGTGCTATTTTTTGTTTGACGTCATAAATTCGTCAACGCACTTTCCCTACAGATCCGATATGTGGGTCCTCTGTGAGGGATGGGTAAAAAAATTTATAAAAAATTAAAACAAAACTAAAATATAACTGAGCTGGAACAACGAAGAGAGTAAGCTGGAACAACAACGATCCAACTATCAAATCATCTTGCATATACTGCTCCTCGCAAAAATATTTATACCAGAATAAAATAGAAAATAGACCAATGTATTTTTATAATGAAATAGGGAATCGAGAACTCTCGTTGTCGTTTACAGTGTACTGAGCCGTGTGTTGGTTATGTGGGGAAGCCATTGGTGTGAGCATGTTTTTCATACTACCGCTGGTTGCAAGATGGAGGGCTGTGGCAGCTCTATGTCCCTCGGAGGTAGAGAGAACAACTGCAGAGGATCTTGTTCCGAATGATCAGCTAACACTTGTGTAGTATCAGTATGTATAAAAACATGTACCGACTACCGAGTATGATGAGTGAGTATGAACAATTTATCATGCATGCATGCTGGGGCTGAGAGTACGTGCTGTGTGGATGCGATAGATATTGTGAAAGAAATTAAAATATGGTGATTAGACAGCAGAGATAGGTAGCTTTAGTCAGGTATCGTGGATCTAGCTTTTGGTTTTATCTGCGCATGATGTGAGAAGACCTTGACTAGCAGCAACCTGTGGATGGCTGTGTTTAGTTCCAAAAAGTATATGAAAAAGTTTAGAAAAAATGTCACATCGGACACTGTAGCGTACTGTAGCATCTTTCGTTTGTTTGTGGTAAATATTGTCATATCATGACCTAACTAGGCTCAAAAGATTCGTCTCGTCGTGTACATCAAAACCATGTAATTAGTTTTTTTATTTACTCACGTTTAGTGTTCCATGCATGAGGAGAGAGATTTGATGTGATAGGTGGATAGTAATGTTTAGAGAGAGAATTTTGGGAATTTTGGTGATGGGATGGGGAACTAAACACAGCCATGGTCAAATATATTGCATTCCAGCAAGACCGAAGCTTGTGCGTGTAGTATATGATCAAACGATCATTCAATCGTCTCTTCATTTCTAACAGTGTTGGAGTTGTGGAAAGAGGGGCGTGCAGGGACTGAAGAATGTACACCATAAGTTAAAGCGGCACACTGTTCATCAGATCATCAGTGGATCAAAAAGCATTGGTTTCAATAGCCAGCGGAGAGGACTATATTGAAGAAAGCTAAGGTTAATTTTGAACGGAAAAGTTAAGCTAGCTAGGTTATTGATCCGATCCGATCCTCACTGTAGTATTACGACAGAGCATTCAAATCGATACATAGATGTGCCAAAACCATGTTCATCAATGTAGCATTCACGAAAAATTCAGTGAATGTTTGTAGGACAGCCATAAAAAAGGCCGGCCCCCACTGGGCTGCTTCAGAACATATGCTACAGGCCTGCGGCACGCGTATATGCACACCGGTAGTACAGCACAGCCATGCATCAAGCAGGGTGTACGTGTACGTACTGCCATGTTTTCCTGCTTCCAGCTTCTCTATGAAGGATTTTAATTTCTTCTGTATATTCCTCCTCGAGCGATTTAATCTGTTGTTATATGTTTGAGTATACTGTATATATTTCTCTGTTAAAGCTATCATCATGCAGTCAATTGCGGCTTGTGATTGAACCGTTGTATATGATATTTAGTTCTTTCGCCAAAAAAAAGTATATAATATTTAGTTTTTCTACAACAAAAAATATAATTATGACCAAGTATAGTACTAATATAATATATCATTTACCATGAATGAAAGCTTTGAAATTTAGGTATCTCTAAACAGGGTAAGAGTTGAGAGAGATGCATCAACAGTTCAACACACATGCATGTGGTGTGGTTGCAGGGAGATGGATCCACAGAGGATGCAGGCATCTGGCCTGGGTGCGCCACCGGCCCGCCATA
The DNA here is from genome assembly GCA_900205405.1 of Echinochloa crus-galli. Taxonomy (NCBI): domain Eukaryota; kingdom Viridiplantae; phylum Streptophyta; class Magnoliopsida; order Poales; family Poaceae; genus Echinochloa; species Echinochloa crus-galli. The sequence goes on along the minus strand of OAMR01000194.1, from coordinate 1,360,141 downwards.
TCTCCTGATCAGGGGCACCTCTTCATGGCAAATGTCAGGCGATGATCCCCAACTTTCCGTGAGGAATTAACTGTGCAACTACGCCTGCGGCCTCTCTCTCTCTCTCTTTTCCTCGGCACCCGTCTCATTCAAGCAGTTGGGCGCCTGAGCGGAGCCTCGTGGGCATGGGCACGCACGATTCAGAGATTCAGCTGCCTGTTTTTGGCTAATCACATCTGTGTCTCGCCTTTCCCCAGCACGCCTGCCATTGGATTTGCCACCACCTCTGCAAACAAGGCTTACCAAATTTCTTTCTCAGCTGAACATTTCACTGCTAGTAGTGGTAGCACAAGGCATGCTATTTTTGCTCCTGGAAAAGATCCAGGCAAGCCAAGTAGATCAGAAGGATGCGTGTGAGATTTTACCATAGCCAAGCATGGTAATTGACTCTTGCGTGAATGAACATTTTTTTACCTTGTGCTACATAAATAAACGACATTAACCTACTGCCTTTTCAGTGAA
>OAMR01000194.1:1325430-1344270 GCA_900205405.1 Echinochloa crus-galli | reverse complement strand
ATGGTGCTGCTACTCGATCGCTTACAAGACTTTGATGCCGGGGCGGCGCCACCAGAGGTAGGAGTTGAAGACGAGCACGTCGGCGTCGGCCCAGCGCGTGGCGTGCTTGGCGATGGAGCCGGCGCGCACGACGCGGTCGGCGAGCCGGTGGTGCACCGGGTGGTCGGAGTTCGATTCCACCAGTAGCGGTGACCAGTAGAAATCCACCGACGTGTTGTACTCCTGCGTGCAATTTTTTTTTACTATTTCATTCAGGTCCCATTTATATATATACAAAGTGATGATGCCTGAGTGATGACATATTATCGGGTCAAAATCGTAGGCGGATGTACACTTACATGGACCTTGAAGGAGATGAGAGACCCGTTGTTGGTCATGGACTTGTGTAACGGCCGGGTGGCGGTGTCGATGAGACAGACCATGGACACCCACTGGTTCCGGTTCAGCGAGTCGCCGACGAACACCATCCGCTTGTCGCGCAGCTTCCGCAGCAGCCTCGTCGCATCAAACCTGTTCCTCGAGGTAAAGATGTATTTTAAAAGTTCAATTTTGCGAAGTTATGGTTAATATAACTAGGAAGGTGGCCCGCGTAATTTGCGCGGGTAGCTAGTAGTTTTTTATTAACATTTGTGTTTTTTACTTTAAAATAAATATACGTAAATGAATTTTGTAGCCTATACTTTTAGAACATGACCAGGAGATAAGGAGATAAAGGAATGGGTGCATGTTAAATTATAATCTGGTATTTAATGAGTCTAATATAAATATTTAACATTTTTTACATTTTTAACATGAATATGATTTTTAAAATTGTTAGCCGGCTATGTACATTTTTGTTATGGTGATAACTTGTCCTCGGACTTAAAAGATCTAGGTGAGTGTTTGCCATATATTACAGTCAGAATTTAATTATAAATTCAAATTGAAATTGAAACCTTAATGAGAATTGTATTCATTCTCTCTACTTCTTCTCATATCTAAACATCTCTTTTGTTTTCTTTGTTCTCGTTATGGTGATAACTTTTCCTCGGACTTAAAAGATCTAGGTGAGTGTTTGCCATAGATTACAGTCACAATTTAATTATAAATTCAAATTGAAATTGAAACCTTAATGAGAATTGTATTCATTCTCTCTACTTCTTCTCATATCCAAACCCTAAATTTGTTTTCTTTGTTCTCTTATCTCTAATTTCTACATCTCTATGCATGCGTACATGCTCTCTTGTTTCATCACTTTGCACCTTTTTTGCACTAAAAAACGTGCCCAAGTGTCTACAAATTCATTTGTTTGAGGTTACTTCACTTTACTATTTTTAGCCCCATGTTTTAGACTCCTTCCCAAACATCACAACTCTACCAAACTTTGAGATGGAGTTTTCTCCTAGTTATTTTGTTGGATTTGGCGGTCGGTGGAGCTTTTGGAGTGGAGCGCGCACAAGCCCTTGCTCCCAAGTAGTTTTGACTACTATGTCGCAATCATCAATTTTGTCGATTTTGGAGTGAAGACCATATTGTTGTCGCATCCTTCCCAACCATCAGTCTTGGCTTTGCGATGAACATCGTTGCATTGGGGTTTGCCACCTACTTTTATACGTAATTTTCTAGCTATTTTCGATGTCTTTATTTGCAATCCAAGAGACATTAAAGCCTGCCAAGATATGGAAGGTGATTAAGGGTGAAGAAGATAAGCTCTCTAAAAAAAAGGGTGAAGAATATAATAGCCAACATGAAAAAGATAATAGCGGGTGATAAAGATTAAAAAATAATACTCAGTGAAATCTAGGCCTATGTCTCCTCAATATAAAGTAATCGGATTAGAATATAGCATTTATATAACTATGGGTCTCTACTATCCTAACTAACGTGGAGAGTAATATGATTAGGAAATAATATTTAAATATTATTAATCTCTTTTCAATAGTTGTATTGAATACGGATATGTTATTTTTAAATTCTCAATTTATACACATTTATTAGCCGTATTTGATATTGGACTCTATGGATTAGTGTAGACCGTAGATCTTCATAAGATCCGATGGTGTATTTTTTCTCTTTTTGTATTAACACAACAATATGGACCGTTACATCTTCATAAAATCCGATGTTATATATTCTTCTCTTTTTTAGATTAATGAAACAATATGGACCGGTAGATCTTTATAAAATCCAACGGCATATATTCGTCTCATTTTTAGATTAACGTGGAAATTTCTTGGCCCTCTTGGCGAACGTGATGGCTCCTTCCTTGAAGATGAGCGCTTGAAGGGGAGGAGGCAGCTGTGGCAGTGGAGGCGGCCGACGGCGATCGTGATGTTGATCTGCGCCTCCTCCATGGCTTGCACGGCCACCACGGCTCCCTCCCCATCGCCGCCCGGGCTCGCCTCTCGTTGACCCTGCCCCGCCGCTCCTTCTTCACACCACCTCACCGACCAGCCCCCTCGCCCTCTTGCCGCTATGGCCATTCTCCGCTGTGGAAACCCTCTTCTGTTGCTCAGACATGGCCAATGGGGAGCGCCGAGATCTTATGTTGGGCGGAGACATGTGGAGTGAACTTTGGACCGGACTGTGCTATGACTGTGAGTAGAGCACACATATAGCTGCAGTCTCTTGAGGTGGTATCGACGAAAATACCCACTCATGTCTCTTCTCTTCTCTACTACACCATCCGTTGAATGCATTTCGTTTGAATATCCATATGGCTTGTTTGAAGTTCATAGCACAAAGTTACATTTGCCTTGAAATTCAATAAGAGAAGTAGCTACAGTAGCCACGGCTACACGGTCCGAATTATTTTTGTTGGCGGATCCAACTTCTACCCGTGAGTCCGTGATAGAGTCCTTATTTTTCCCTATATGCATCGGTCGAGGACTTATTGCGATTATGTAGATCGTTAGATATTTCTAAAATTATCTATTAATAATTGTATACTCTTTATGTTAGCATAAACCGTTAGATCATCATAAAATATAGCGATGTATTTTTATCTTTTTTATTAATATGGTAATCTTGATGATGTACAGAAAAAAGATTTATAGAAATTTGAGTTCGCTTTGTAAAAGAGGCCAAAAATTACTTTTTGATCCATTGAGTGAATGAACTACCAGAGATAACAGATATTTAGAACTCATTGAATGCACTCCATTTGAATATCCACATGGATTGTTTGAAGTTCATAGCATGAAGTGACATTTGACTTAAAATTCAATAAGAGGAGGAGCTACAGACCTACAGTAGTGGTGGCTACAGTAACACAATCCGATTTTTTTTGCCGACTCCAACATCTACCCGTGACGAGTCCTTGTTTTTTCCCGCATGAGGCGATGTATGTAGACCATTAGATAATCATAAAATCCTACAGTGTAAATTATTTTTCTTTTTTTATTATATGGTAATTTATAGTCCTTCCTAACAAACATAGACTCTTTGAATTAGTTTAAACCGTTACTTCATAAAATCCGACGGTGCATATCCTTCTCTTTTTTAGATTAATATGAAAATTTATTGACCCTCTCGGAGAACGTAGTGGCTCCTTTCAACACTATTGTATAAATATAATAGATCAGTCAAAAATTCCATTCGTGTTTTCAAAGAACGCATAAAAAAAGAGAAATGTTATTGCGTGATGACAGTACTGTCAGGGCCGTACGTGCATTCACCACACCAAAACTTGAACTTCGAAGCAAATTTTGGCGCCATTAGTCGTGGCAGACACGTACATACCTTGGAAGGTCGCAGCCGTGCGGCTGCCATTTCCAGTGCTGGTACCTGAGATCCGCCCTCCCGAACTTCTCGCACGCCGCCTGGTCCGACATGAACCTGCACGCGCTCTCCCTGTACAGCGGGTACGCCGCGGCGTCGTACACCCACCGCCCGGACGACATGTCGCACTCGCCCGCGGCGTCGTCGTCGTTGCCAACGCCGGTGGCATGGGAAGAACGCGACACGGCGGCCGGCGGCGCATACGGCTCGACGCCGCCGTTGTCTGTGGTGACCGAGGCGGCGAGGACGACGAGCAGCACGAGCGCCAGCAGCAGGAGCCAGTAGAAGTGGCCTCGTAGCCCGACGCCGACGGTGACGCCCCACGCCGTCGACGACGCCCTGATCGCGTGGGACTTCTTGGCCGGCGGCGCCTCCACCACCAGCCACGCCTCCTCGAGGCCGCCACCGCCGCCGGCGCCGGCCGTGCTCCTGCTCTTCCGCGTCGGGATGATGCTCACGGTCATCTCGACGTCGAATCGAAACTGCCCCGGGCCTGATCGTTGCAGCTTGACCTCGTCTTGGTGGTTGGTACCAGTGTAGTGGTGCTGTACGTGTGCGCTTGTACGCTGGTGAGTGGAGGTGGAGAAGTGTTGTGATAAAAGCTCAGAAATCACTTTTTACTAACATTGTGCACGCATATGGCTTTTAGCTATTATAGAACATCCTCCGACACATTTCAGCTTTCTTTTCACGCACGCGCATAGCCTCAGCCTGTGCGGAGAGGAGGGCGGCAGCCATGACGACGGGGTGAGATGATCTCCATTATCAACGTGGAACCATGATGGTCGTGTAATCATGATGGAAGTATGCCGGCTGGACACTCCTCCACGTTCACCGGTTCTCTGTAACCTCCGGCACGAACGTCGTCAAATTTGTATAAGCTAAGAAAAAAATGATGATACACTTTTATTTTGTGACCACATACTATCATCACCTTATCGGGACAGAAAAGCTGCAGAGGAATAATAAGAGCTTCTTTTTTGCGATTAATAAGAGCTTTTACAATGATGATGAGAAAAAAATAAAGCTAGCCGCTCAAAAAAGAAAAAAAATAAAGCTAGAGGTAGTAAACTATTTCCTTAAATTTTACAAGTTGAAATTTGCAGAGCTAGGAGACTTTTCTTTTCCTAAAAAGGTTGAAAAAAATTGGCCTCACATAGGGTGGTGATCATACTATTTCACAAGGAAGTGGTGGGGGCAGAGGAAAGGAGAAGCAAGGTAGGGAACTGAAAAATTTAAGCAGTTATTATGAACATAAAAAACATGTCAACTCATCTTAGGCACATGAAACCCAAGACTGCACTTGGGATAAATAGGCTTCCACGTATTCTATATGATTACCTGAAGAATCCTTTTATTCCTCACCTCCAACAATCTCTATTATTCCTCACCTCCAACAATCTCTAGTGTACATATACCGTAGTCATACTTGTACTGCAAACTATATGTAGAATTGGGTTTGCTTATTTTTTTTGTTGCATCTATCATCAAATTTTGCTTCTCTTTTTCTGTGGATCATTAGTCATGACACATCTAACTGCAATACTAAATCTACACTCGACCGGCATGATCTTTACTCAATCTCTCCCAGTACACAATCTTCTCGCCGAAGCTCCCCTGAATCAATGATCCTACTACCACACCACGTCGACGATGCACTTTGTCATGCTAGTATCGTTTTTTTTATACTTATGCTAGTATCGTTGAACTAGCCTCTTCCCCAGCGGCCATGATGCCATCTTCCTCAACTACTGTTCTTGAGCCCCTCTATCTTCCCCGAACTGGCCTACCATCGTTGGTCTTCCTATAGGACAAATCTGAGAGGGGGCTTAAGCCCCCCTACATGCATGCAAACAGTAGAGGCCTTTGAGAGACACTCCATTTTTCCAAAAAAAAATGAAGGAGCGAGATAAAGAAGAAAAGAGAGAGGACAATAAAATGCTCAAAATTTTGATTTTGCCGGCGTTTGACCTACATGTCGCAGGACCGGTCTCCTCTGTATTTTCAAGCGGTCACTGGAACAAATTTTCGAGTTATATTTTTGTGCAGTGTATAATACCCAAAATGGAGGAAAACAAATGAAAAAAATGGCTCGCGGAACTACTTCGTTTCAGTTAAGTGGAGTGGAACATTGCGCGAGCCCACGTGTTGCGGCAACCTAGCTATGACAATGACATGATATGGGCGTAGAGCATCTGGTTCCAGACGTCCGGCACGCCGGGGGAGGCACCAGTGGATGCAGTCGGCGGCGCTGCTGGGGTCGCGCGCCCGCGCCACCATCTCCGCCGCCGTGGGCGGGCTCCACTGCCGCCGGTGCACCGACGGGTGCGCGTCCTTGCGCTGCTCCGACAGCTGCGTTACGTTCAGCACCCGCACCGCCACGCCGCGCTCCGCCAGCCGCGCCACCGCCGCCTCCACCGCGCGCGCGAACGCCGGGTCCGTGTCCCGCCCGCGGTGCCCCGCCGCCGCGATCGGCTCCGTCTCGTTGTAGCACTGGTGGTTGCTGCTGCTGGTTCCATGGTCGCCGGCGTCCCACTCGTCGGAGTTGAGGTGCGTCGGCGACATGCTCGTGAAGAAGAGCTTGGTGCGGGCGCGGTCGACGTGGAGCTCGAGCCACTCCGCCCACGTCCTCATCGACAGCTCGAACGCGCGCAGGCCGTCGGTGACCTCGTACAGCGCCCTGTCCGGCGCCGCCTCGAACGACCCCCACCTCCTGCACCCGCCGAGCGCACGGTCAGTGACAGCCAGATCACACATGTCCGTGCACACGTGGCGCACCTCGGCAACCATGATAACCACACTCACAGGACTCTGATGGTGGGGCGGCGCCACCAGAGGTAGGAGTTGAAGACGAGCACGTCGGCGTCGGCCCAGCGCGCGGCGTGCTTGGCGATGGAGCCGGCGCGCACGGCGCGGTCGGCGACCCGGTGGTGCACCGGGTTGTCCGAGTTCGACTCCACCAGCAGCGGCGACCAGTAGAAATCCACCGACGTGTTGTACTCCTGCGCGCACAAAATTGACAATGTCAGGTGCGATAGATTCATGTACACTAAATCACTAATGATATATATAGCAGCCATGATCATAGCGGCTAATTACTTGGATCTTGAAGGAGACGAGCGAGCTACCGCCGGCCATGGACTTGTTCAGCGTCGGCTAATTACCTGGATCTTGAAGGAGACGAGCGAGGTGTTCCGGACGGCCATGGACTTGTGCAGCGTCGGAGTGGCGGTGTCGATGAGGCAGACCATGGATATCCACTGGTTCCGGTTCAGCGAGTCGCCGACGAACGCCATCCGCTTGTTCCTCAGCCTCCGGAGCAGCTTCACTGCGTCGAACCTGAATAGTACAACATAAGCATCCATCAAAATCAACAGGTGAGCAGAATTGCAGTCAACAACCGCATATATTACTTCTACGACGTGAGCAGCATGCAGTTGAACAATCCGGCCGTTGGCTTCAAAACAATTTTGAAAATCGAATTTCCATTTCAAGACATAATTTCATTCGTGCGCCATGGATGCAGCACACCACGTACCTGGGAAGGTCGCAGCCGTGCGGCTGCCATCTCCATTGCTGGAACTTCAAATCCGTCCTCCCGAACCTCCCGCACGCCGACTGATCCGACATGAACTTGCACGCGCTCTCCTTGTACAGTGGGTACGCCGAGGCGTCGTACACCCACCGGCCGGACGACATGTCGCACTCCCCCACCAGATCACCCACCTCGCCGTCGTCGCCAGCGAGCGGCGGCGCGGTCGCCGGCGCCGCCTGCTGCTCGTCGTTGCCGTCGTTCTTGGTGGTGACCGAGACGGCGAGGACGATGAACAGCACGAGCAGAAGCAGGACGAGCGAGTTGAAGTGGCCGCGGAGGCCGAAGCTGACGGTGACGCCGCACTCCGCCGCCCTCGCGTGGCACTTCTTGGCCGGCGCCTCCGCCACCAGCCACGCCTCTTCAATGCCACCGCCGCCGCCGCCGGAGGTAGCCGTGCTCCGGCCCTTCCGCGGCGGCGTGTTCCCGGCCATCTCGACGCCGTCGAACTGATCTCCGACCGTTGCACGCGAGAACGAGCCTTGTTATCAGGCGACGACGTCGAGGCGAAGGAAGCGTGCATCCATGATCAAATAGCTTTTTGCATGCTGCAGGCCAGTGCAGACCACTGGCACTGCATCAGGTGCTGGTGGCTTGTGGTAAAAGGATCCTTTTAGGTGAGAGTTGTTGCCGCTTGATCGACCTCCGTTTTGGTGCACCTAAACGTCCAAAACCTGGTCTACGAGTCGTATCTCAGTGTGCCTAAACTCTTGTACAAATCATGCGTAAAACGTATTCTAGATTTCTAGTAGCTATTGTCCACTTGCATAAACTAAACCCTGGAGAAGTGAGGAAGTGGTTCTGGCCGACATATAAAGAACCGGTGAAAGAGGCTTCATCAGCTTGGTGTTCCTTCCTGATCATGACAATTTGGTAGGGCAGGAGTAGCAGCAATGGAGATATGCCTGTAAAGCCGGAGCTTCAGTAATGAAGTGGTTCTGGCCAATACATGAACAACAGCTTAAAAAGGGTTCAGCTTCGTGTGTTTCAAGATAAATTTTTATTATACTACAGGTAATAATGTACATGCAAAATCAGAAACAGCCCCCTCTGTTGCAAGCTAAGGTTTAGAAATTTTTTTATAAGTCTATGAGGAGCAGATCAGTAGATTACATGTACCAAACACCGTTATGGTGAGACTGAGATTCCAACGCAGCCCATCAGTACATTTCATCATCCCTAGTCCCCTAAAAAGCACACCTGACTGCAGAAAGCCAGAAACTAATCAACCATCAATAGCTGGGAAGTACCATCATTCACCAACTTTAAAGCTTTTGGTTTACAGTGCATCTCTAGTGTCACGTCTGGTTAGTTAGGGTTCCCTGTGCATATTCCTTCTGTGAATCACATACTGAACACTGAAGCAGTGTCTATATCATCCTGTTTGTGGAAATGGGAAAGTGACTTTCAGCAACGAGAAGGGATAACTAGCACATTGTTAAATTTGTTCTATGATTTTCATCTATGATGTTGGTAAACATTCTAGTGAATCAATTTGTTCGGATTTTCGCCAATGAATCTGAGCCTGCAAAGCCAAAGCATGCGTATAAAGTTACAAGAGGGAAACAGTAAGCACATCAACTTGGCTAGTCTAAGTTCATTGGACAGCAGAACTGAAACTCAAATCAAATCAAATCGATATCTTGCTTCCCTTCTACGATTATTATGATTGACTTATCGCGCACAAATGTTTGTATAAGAGAGGCCTTTCGCTGTCCAGATCATTTCCTGCACTGTCTACTTCTGTGCATCTCGCACTAGTGATGTTGACCATCAGTCATTTTCAGGAGAAACTTGCATGATTCTTCGTGTCTGCTGAAACTGCCGTGACTAGAAACAGGGACTTGCTCAACACGCTAGCGAAGAGCTGAGATCGACCTAACCTCCAATAAAATTGAGAATCTTTGTTGATGAGATGTTGCAACCCGCAGGACTGGAAGACCATTTTCTATGTGTTTCAGATCGAGCTTCTTGTTTAAAATTTTGTTTTCCACGCATGGTTGGTAGCAGTTCAGAAGCTACATCAGCCGTGTACCGTGTTACCGTTCCTGAAACTCCCAACTGGCACCAGCGAGCGCTAGACCAGTTGGTCAAGCGCTGCGCTCGGTACCCTGCCGGCCGTGGTTCAAACCCCGATGGGAGCGAATTGTTGGCCGGAGGTGGCGCACTTAGGTGCGCGTTGGAAAAAAATTCCCTCGCCTGTCCCACGCCAAAGCACAGGTCTAAGGCCGGTCTAATCTCACTAGGCTGTGGTGCCGCTGTATCTGGGTGGGGTAGGGGTTCGGGGATTTTCTCGACCTGTGTGAGAAGATGTTCTTTCTTAATACAATACCGTGGGGGTGGTCTTACCCTCCACAGGTCGAGTTTTTTTTTTTTACTCCCAACTGGCCAACTCCAGCTCCAGTTCTCCATGATCGAAGTGATGGCAGAAGACCTGAACCTCCAGAATCATCAGCCATGAGTCCATGACACGGATGCTGTTGTTTTTCTTTCTCGAATACGTAGGAGAGCTGCGTATCATTGTATTAAGTAGAGAAAAGTTGGTTACAAGCACGCTCTAAACTCAAAACGGATTACTCGACGCTGTTGTTATGCACAGCGACTGGATCCGCCGCTGCTTCCATCTCGTCTCCAATCTACCATGAGTGCGCAAGTTTTGGGGATGGACACCAGTGCAGATTATCTAAGATCTGAAGCGGATCCAAGGGTTGGAACCTTGAAGATCAGCCACTTCGTTTATACAAAAAGATGCGTATGCTCTCCAGATCTCCACTCGGTCGCGCAATTTGCCTAAGAAAGGCCTAATATAAACTGGCCCGGTAACCTTTCCTGGTGGGTCATAGAGCCCAAATGTGAAACTTGACTTCAGTTATTGGGCTGCAGAAGCCCTTTTTAGCCCGCTGCATTCTGGACTTCTGGCGTACGGAGTACATTATTTTTTCGGGAGACTTCAAGTTCAAGGATTTTTTTTTCCTTTTTTATTAAACGAGTACACGTACTTCCTCAAATAATCATGTTATATGTTATTGACATTTGTGGAATCATACGGCTGCAATAGCATAAACGTAGGAGCTAGTGATGACTTGTGCAGATCAAGATACGATGGGGGAATTGAATCAGCAGCGGCGTGTCCTCCACAAACACTGGCGGATCTATGTTGGGGAATTTGGGATTGCACAAGTAGCCCCCCCTTCTTCTCCGGTGAGATTTTGAGCTCCGGCGGCACTTCTGGAGGTCTGAATCGCGCCATGGCTGCGACCTTGTCGTTGGTTAGATGGAGACAGAGGAGGTAGAAGAAGAATACCCCTTCGAACTGGGCCTATTACCTTCTTCCGGCCCACTGGCCCAGCAGCCCAAAATGGCAAAATTCCAGCACAGCCCAACACACATAGGCAGGCAGCAGCAGCCAGCGACCCGCCGGGGTGCGTTCTTATGATGCTTGATATATTCTTATGATGTTAATAACTAGCATTTGAGTTGAATCATGTGATCAATTTATAGCTAGCTAATATAGCATGGGCAAGCACGATAGCTACTGGAGTACTGAGGCTGGGCATACTGTTCTGCCCCACCTAAAATTTTGGTCCAGCTCCGCCACTGTCCAAAAATCACACCGCCAGCTTCACCACGACGCTCGCTCGATGCCGCTGCCGTCGTCGTCGTCATGGGGAAGGGGGAGGTTCAATTTGCCAGACAGGTCAGGTGGCCGGCGGCCCTGTCAGCCACTCAGCCCGCCGCCTCACGACGTCGCCGTCGCCCCCGCCGGCCGGCCGATGCGCACGCATGCGCAAGGCCGACGGCGAGGACTCGAGAGGATCAACAACACGGCTGATGGCCAAGACCAGCGCGGCCTTTCTCGGGCGCGGCCACTTGGTGGAGTAACGAAGAGGAGCCAGTCAGCCGGAGCTTTGTGAGTGCGCCATGGCTGCCTGCCATTGACATTGCCATGCACGCCGGCCGTCCCGCCGCGCCCAGCGTCGCGGCCTGCACCTACACCTCCGGCTATCACACCTCACACCAAGCCCATGAGCGTGACGGTGGCTAGATGCAAGACGGCGAGAGCTCCGAGGTGCTCACGAGGAAGGGGCTGGACGACAGCCTGTGTGCTCGGCCGGCGTCGCGGCGGCGCGCCATGGGCATGGCAGGACCCGTAGGGTGGACGGTATCTATCTATTATCTTATTACAATAGAAGCAAAAGGAGCCACCAGATTCGCCGAGAGGGCCAAGAAAATCCCACGTTAATCTAAAAAGAGAAGAACCTCCACTGTTGGATTTTATGAAGATCTAACGGTTCATATTATTCAGTTAATCTAAAAAAGAGAATAATATATGCCGTTAGATTTTATAAAGATCTAACGGTCCATAATATTCCGTTAATTAAACAAAAAAAAGAATATATGCCGTTGGATTTTATGAAGATCTAACGGTATATAATATTCCGTTAATCCAAAAAAAAGATAAGAATATATGTCGTCGGATTTCATGAAGATTTAACTACCTATATTATTTCGTCCGCCGTCACCCCTCCGCGGTCGCCGCACAGCCATCTGCGGCTGCCACGCGAGACGTCGGCCTCCACCGTCGCCCCGTGGGCATCAGCCGGAGCCCTCAACCACCGTTGCGTGGCCGTTCGTGGCCGCTGCAGAAGTCCTTCGCCATCGTCGTGCGACCATCCGCTGCCAGGAGGCCGTCCGCCGCCACCGCCGCCATGGGAGCCATTCATGGCCGTCGGGTAACCGCCTACGCGTCTTCGGACTTCGGGGTTCGTTGCCACCGCCGCACAGCCGTCCATGGCCGACATAGGAGGCCTCCACCGTCGTCCGCTGCCACCGCCGCCGTGGGAGCCATTCGTGGCCGTCGGGTAGCCGCCTACGCGTCTTCGGACTTCGGGGTTCGCTGCCACCGCCGCACGGCCGCTCATGGCTGGCATAGGAGGCCTCCACCGTCGTCCGCTGCCACCGCCGCCGTGGGAGCCATTCGTGGCCGTCGGGTAGCCGCCTACGCGTCTTCGGACTTCGGGGTTCGCTGCCACCGCCGCACGGCCGCTCATGGCTGGCATAGGAGGCCTCCACCGTCGTCCGCTGCCACCGCCGCCGTGGGAGCCATTCGTGGCCGTCGGGTAGCCGCCTACGCGTCTTCGGACTTCGGGGTTCGCTGCCACCGCCGCACGGCCGCTCATGGCTGGCATAGGAGGCCTCCACCGTCGTCCGCTGCCACCGCCGCCGTGGGAGCCATTCGTGGCCGTCGGGTAGCCGCCTACGCGTCTTCGGACTTCGGGGTTCGCTGCCACCGCCGCACGGCCGCTCATGGCTGGCATAGGAGGCCTCCACCGTCGTCCGCTGCCACCGCCGCCGTGGGAGCCATTCGTGGCCGTCGGGTAGCCGCCTACGCGTCTTCGGACTTCGGGGTTCGCTGCCACCGCCGCACGGCCGCTCATGGCTGGCATAGGAGGCCTCCACCGTCGTCCGCTGCCACCGCCGCCGTGGGAGCCATTCGTGGCCGTCGGGTAGCCGCCTACGCGTCTTCGGACTTCGGGGTTCGCTGCCACCGCCGCACGGCCGCTCATGGCTGGCATAGGAGGCCTCCACCGTCGTCCGCTGCCACCGCCGCCGTGGGAGCCATTCGTGGCCGTCGGGTAGCCGCCTACGCGTCTTCGGACTTCGGGGTTCGCTGCCACCGCCGCACGGCCGCTCATGGCTGGCATAGGAGGCCTCCACCGTCGTCCGCTGCCACCGCCGCCGTGGGAGCCATTCGTGGCCGTCGGGTAGCCGCCTACGCGTCTTCGGACTTCGGGGTTCGCTGCCACCGCCGCACGGCCGCTCATGGCTGGCATAGGAGGCCTCCACCGTCGTCCGCTGCCACCGCCGCCGTGGGAGCCATTCGTGGCCGTCGGGTAGCCGCCTACGCGTCTTCGGACTTCGGGGTTCGCTGCCACCGCCGCACGGCCGCTCATGGCTGGCATAGGAGGCCTCCACCGTCGTCCGCTGCCACCGCCGCCGTGGGAGCCATCCGTGGCCGCCGGATAGCCGCCTACGCGTCTGCAGACTTCGGGGTTCGCTGCCACCGCCGCACGGCTGTCCATGGCCAACATAGGAGGCCTCCACCATCGCCGTATTGCCGTCTGCGGGAGCCCTCCACTACCGCGGTGTGGCCATCCATGGTTGCCGCAGGAGTCCTTCGCCGTCGTCGTGCGACCGTCCGCCGTCGTCGCCGCCGCAGCCGCTGCTTGCGCGTCTTCGGAGTTCAGGGTCCACCACCGCCGCGCAACCATTCATGGTCGCTTCATATTATTCAGTTAATCTAAAAAAGAGAATAATATATGCCGTTAGATTTTATAAAGATCTAACAGTCCATAATATTTCGTTAATTAAAAAAAGAAAAGAATATATGCCGTTGGATTTTATGAAGATCTAACAGTATATAATATTCCGCACCTAATGGGTGTAGTCTCCGAGCCTCCGACTACTCCTATTATATTAATATACAATAGTGTTAAAAGAAGCCACCACGTTCGTCGAGTTGACCAAAAAAATTCCCACATTAATCCAAAAAACAGAAGATTATATGCCGTTAGATTTTATGAAGATCTAACGGTCTATATTATTTCGTCCGCCGCTACCCCTCCGCGGTCACCGCACAGCCATCTGCATCCCCCGCGCGAGCCGTTCGTAGTCGCCGGCGCACAGCCGTCGTAGGAGACCTCCACCATCGCCGCGTGATCATCTGCAGGACTGCGGGAGCCCTCCACCGCCGTCGTGTGGCTGTCCGCGGCCACCACGGAAGTCCATAGCTGTTGCCGTGCTACCGTCCGTTGTCGGGAGGCCGTCCGTCGCCGTCGTCGCCGCCGCCGCCGTGGGAGCCATCCGTGGCCGCCGGGAAGCCGCCTACGCGTCTTCGGACTTCGGGGTTCGTTGCCACCGCCGCACAGCCGTCCATGGCCGACATAGGAGGCCTCCACCGTCGTCCGCTGCCACCGCCGCCGTGGGAGCCATCTGTGGCCGCCGGATAGCCTAAATGACATGAGAGCAAACAAGGACATGATTATATGGATATTATATGGTCTCAAGTGCATGAAAGCTTATGGACAAGTAATCTATCAAAGACAACATACAAGACAATATTGAAGATATTTCAAGTTAATTGAAGACATGGATTTCAAAGTGGTATTCATGATGATGCAATGTAAAGTGGAGCTCAAAGTGGCTAGATATGGTGAAAGAGTTAAGCTAGATGGGAGTGTCCAGGTACCAAGCAAAGAGAAGGGCAAGTTGGTCTTGTAGCCGAGGGACTTTGCTAGGGTGAAGACTAGCATCATGGTTTAATCTCTATGCACTAATCAAGCCTTACGAGTGAAGCTATGCAATGCGTCTAATTCTTTATTGATCATATATTGGAATGGCTTATGAATTGGTCCATACACTTGGAAATTCTAAGCCTAGCTCAAGATTGGATTTGCTCAAGCAAGAAAAGAATGTTGAAGCCCTCAAAGTGAGTATGATCATGTATGGCATCATCGAAGACTTAGAAGCTCAAGAGGAAGATTTATTTGCTATTTAATTTCTTGAGTATAGGAATGCCGTACTATCAAGAGGGATGCAACATTTAGTTGTGGGATAACACCAAAGTGCTCAATAGATCAACCCTTGTGAGATAGCCTTGAGAGTGTAGTGTTTGGGGTTAGTGTGCTGTCAGGACCCAAACCGGTCTGACCGGTTTGGCCTCTGACAGCCCTAACGGCTAGTTTCCTTTGAAAACCGGTCTGACCGGTTTGGGAAACCGGTCTGACCGGTTTGGCCTCTGACAGCCCTAACGGCTAGTTTCCTTTGAAAACCGGTCTGACCGGTTTGGGAAACCGGTCTGACCGGTTTGGCCTCTGACAGCCCTAACGGCTAGTTTCCTTTGAAAACCGGTCTGACCGGTTTGGGAAACCGGTCTGACCGGTTTGGCCTCTGACAGCCCTAACGGCTAGTTTCCTTTGAAAACCGGTCTGACCGGTTTGGGAAACCGGTCTGACCGGTTTGGCCTCTGACAGCCCTAACGGCTAGTTTCCTTTGAAAACCGGTCTGACCGGTTTGGGAAACCGGTCTGACCGGTTTCCAACGGCTATAACGGCTAGTTTGGGAGTTTGGGGTATTTATACCCCTTGGCCCTCTCCTTTGAGGGCTGCTGGTTCCCTTGCCTTCCTTGCACGCCTAGAGCCTTCCCAAGCACCAGCAAGCTCTCCCCAAACCTCTCTTTGTGAGAGTTGATTGATTCTATCAATATCTTTGGATTTGGGTTGAGAGAGATCTTGTGAGTGAGCTAGAGAAAGCTTGCTAGAGCTAATTGCAACAGCAAAGAGTGAATCCATAGCTTGAGCACTTGCGGTGAAGTCTAGCAACCTTTGAAGCATTTGTTACTCTTGGAGGTGAAGCCTCCTAGACGGCTAGGCGTCGCCGGTGAGCTACCGTGTTTGTGGTAAGCCGCGGATCGTTTGTATAGGCCGGCCTTGCCTCCTTCGTGGAAAAGGGCCACAAGCTAGTGGAACCGAGGAAAGTGGCTTGGAGTGGATAAGCCCGCCTTTCGTAGGCCCTCAACGGAGAGTAGGATTCACCTTGTCTTTGTGACGGCCTTTGTGGCATTGGTGAATCCGAACTTCGGGAAACAAATCATCGTGTCTCTCTATTGGTTTGCCTCACAAGTTCAATTCTAGCATTTATATTTGCTTCCGCTTCGATCTACTTGGTTGTGCTCTACTTGTGTGCAGGGACTTTGTGAACCTGCTAGAAATCACCTACAGGAGCTGCAAAACAAGTTTGGTTTGTGCTAGAACTCGTAGAGGGGGTCATATACATATTTGTGTGTTTCTGCAGGAAACCGGTCTGACCGGTTTGGTAAACCGGTCTGACCGCTTTTGTACTGTGTTGAGTTCCTGACCCCAAACCGGTCTGACCGGTTTTGGGAAACCGGTCTGACCGGTTTTGGTACTGACAGTGTGAAAAAGTTTTGTAAATTGCAGATTCACCTATTCACCCCCCCTCTAGGTGACATCAAGGTCCTTTCAATTGGTATCAGAGCTTGTGCTCACATCCAAGCTTAACCGCCGTGAGGAAAGATGTCGACTTCGTGTGAGGTAACCTATGAGCCACTAGCTAGTGACGGCTCAAATTACTCCACTTGGTCCGCTCATGTACTTAATGATCTTAGGACTATGAGTCCTACTCTTGAGCGGGTTGTGGTTGAAGGCATCGATCATCCTAGTGTTGATTGGGATATCTCCAATCCAACCGAAGACGAGATGGATTGTCTTCAACTCAACGGTCGTGTCGCTAACTTCTTGTTTGGTGTTATGAGCAAGGAAATTAAAGAGATAATCCTAGAAGATGCAGCAACTCTTTTTGATGCTCATCTCATTTGGGCTCAAATAGAGAGTTTATTTGCAAACATCAAAAGCGACAACCAAGTGCAAACAAGAGCCAAGTCTCATGAGGAGTGCTCTACATCAACAAAGACATGCACCGAGCCTCATGAGACCACCACCGAGGAACCACAAAATCAAAATGGCTCAGCTGCCACCTCACTGCCAAAACCGGTCCAACCGGTTTGTCAAACCGGTGTGACCGGTTTGGGCAGAAAGGTTGCAGCTGGTAGCAAGAAGGGTGGACGTCGCCGCGCAAGCAAAGTCTCAAGCACAAAGGCATTGACATCCTCTGTTAATGAGATGTCTCAGTGCTTCATGGCCACAAATGACAAGGAAGACAAAGCGTCAAAAGAAGCGACTATCCAAGCTCTCACAGAAGAGCTTGAGAGAGTCAAACTCATCAACGCTTCCTTGGTTTGTAAGTATGAGGGTGTGGTTGATGATTATGCTAGTGCTATTGACTCTATCTCATGTGTAGCCTCAGTGGACAAAGAAAACCAAGTGCTCAAGCAAAAACTTGGTATGGTGACTAGTGAACTTGAGATGCTACAAGCAAAGCATGACGAACTTAAGTGTTCTCATGACAAGCTCGTAGAATCTCATGTGATGCTAGAGGTTGCTCACGAGGTTGTGGTAACATCGGTAAAATTATTTGAGCCCCAACCTCACATATGCACATGCTCTCAAATTCAATATAATTTATCATGTGCTAACCCATGTTGCTCTCAAGCAAAACAATCTTGGTATGATGAAGTGTGTGTAGAGTCTTGTGACGACCTCATTGCCAAGGAAAATGAAGAACTCAAGCAAGAGGTGGAAAGACTCACAAGGGACTTGACAACACTTGAAAGCAAGTGCAATGCACAACCTTCTCAAGATAACCGTGAAACCATGGTGAAGAAGCTTGAGAAGGGATCAACCGTGCAAAGCCCTCACATAAATCAAGTCAAGTCCAACACAAGCCAAGATCAAGGAAAAAGTAAAAAGTTGGCTCACACCAAGAAAGAAGGCAAGCCAACTCTCTCCAAAAGACAAAGAAGCATGAAGAAAAGGAGATGCTTCGGATGCCTTGAAAGAGGGCATCAAATTGCTTTGTGTCCAAACAAGGTGGGACCACACCAAAACTTGTGATACTTGATAGTGGCTTAGACTACCTTCTTGTTCGTTGTTTCACATATGCCATATGGTGCTCCTAATCGCTCTCTTTTGGAGCAATATTGTGTCAATTATGCAGAAAATCAATCCCCGGTGTCTTGGAACTCAAGTATGACCATATAACTGTACTTCATCGGAAATTTCCGCCAAAGTACCGGAGATTTCCGTCGCATTTGATCACATGTGCACTAGAGAAAAGGAATTTGGTCTATATTGTGAGGTTTTATAATTAATGACCTATTTGCCATCCACAAACAAAGGTTGTTGGTTATGAAACTAGTTGTTGTGCAATGTAATATATTGTCTCTCTTTTGTCCAAGAATTGGCATATATCATGAAAAAGGGGGTTGGGCTAAAGACCGGAAATTTCCGACGGGAGACAACTTCTGGCAAAACCGGTCTGACCGGTTTGCCAAACCGGTCAGCTTGGCTTGTGAAGTGAGAAATGGAGATATATTCACACGCTTAGCTAGAGGCAAAGGTATGCTTTCTTTGACTAGTATTTACCTTGTGCATCTAGGCCCTATTATGCTAGTATGTGCATGAGCATGCATTTATATTGTGTGTCATTCTTGCGTACCTATTTAGATATTTGTTTGACATCTTATGAACTATTGACTGGGTGTCGAAAGTTGTGAGATGTGAGCCAAATATGCTAAAATTGGTCCTTAATTCCAATATAAGTCCATGTGCTTATGTGACATAGGATAAGTGTTTGGAAAACTCAACTAGCATGATAGGTTGCATGTGCTTTTGAAAATATTGAGTTTTGGTCTTTTGACCATTGTCGATCTATTTGTGACTATAGGTAACCTTGCTTGATTGATGGCTAGTCACAAATAGTGAGATTTTCTCAAGTCCATAATATCTTTATCTATCTATCTTTTCCCATATCTTTCGGAAGAAACGAAAGAAAATGGATTTATTAGAAAC